>ML677536.1:2437830-2595089 GCA_007922305.1 Dermatemys mawii | reverse complement strand
TGCAGAAGTGACAAAGAGTCCTGTGGCACCTTAAAGACTTAAAGGCACCTTGACATGCATGCATGCATCCGACGAAGTGGGTATTAGCCCATGAAAGCTCATGCTCTGAAAAAATTTCAGTTAGTCTTTAAGGTGCCACAGGACTCTTTGTCACTTCTGCAATTCCAGACTAACATGGCTACCCCTCTGATTCTTGTTAAATCTTGGGCATTTTGCTATGTAAGCAGAGTCTAGTGATGAGCTCGGGAAGATAACTTCAGGAGCTGACCTTGTTTGCATGAGCACACCCACCCTGCCTGGGTGCAAAGCGATATGGGGCTGCTTTGCCCATGATCACTATTGGCCGGTCATAGATCACAAGTCTCGGGTATTGGGGCAGGGGCACTAAGGATTGTTATCCTTGTTATGTGAATCAAGGGTAGCAGAACTGTGCTTAGCATGCCTGGATCGAGGGACTCCCCCTCAACTAAACTGCACTCACTAAAGGGGAGACATCAGTGCCAAAGTCCAGAGAGCTGAGAGAGGCTTGACTCTGACTTGGGTGGTCCTAGACATCATTTGATTTTTCCTCTTGACACTGTTTGATTACAGAGCCGATTAAGACTCAGTTGAAAGTCTTCACACACCATAGATCTCAAATCACTGATAATAAGATCTAAGAATTAGACCTACTTTAGGACAGTGCTCTAGTGCCAGATAGTGCCCACTGTGCATTAGCAGTGAGGGTCCCCCACTAACAACTCAAATTACTGAAAGCTGTGTTAAGTGGTGGGACCTGAAGGCATCCCAGCAGAGAGAAGTAGGTGGCCAGTGGAGCAGCAGGTGGCTGGTGAAGAGCCTCCTTGTCCCCATCCCCAGCATGGTGAGAGGTGAACTCTGCAAACCCATCTCTGAATGCTGGGTCTGCACTGACCAAGGACAACAACTGTAAGTAGGAAGGGGCATATTAAAGGACCTTTTGGTTCCTAGACTTAAGAACCTAAGGGGAAAGGACACTGCCCAACATACTCTGGGGTGGAGCTTTTGCTCAAGGTTTATGTTTATGAATCCTGCTTGTGGCATTTTCCCAAACTGATGCCAGGTTACTTCCCTCCTTTTATTAAAAGTTTATTTTCTACACTCAGACTGTGTGGTTGCAAGAGGGGAAGTATTGCCCACTAGAAGTGCCCAGGGTGTGGTATGTAATTTTCCCAGGTCACTGGGTTGCGGCTCAAGCCAGTTCTTTGTTGCATTGTTGCCAAAAAAAAATCCTAGATATTGAACCCAGCCCTTGTTGCTGTTTTAACTATTTGCTCTAAATAATCTCTGTGTCCTTACAATCTGGCATTTCCCCCGGAAAAGCATTTCCTTTTTATTAGCTTCTGTTAACTGCTTATTTAAGGCATTTTGCCAAAGTTTGGACACAGAGAAAAGTTGCTAAGACATGGATTCAAACTGAGATGGCTGCAGTTTGTGTTGCAAAGTATGAAAATCTACAGTCATGGCTATCAGCATCAGAGCCTTTGCCAGCAGCTCTTTGGTGAGCAACAAGCATTGTAAGGAACAAGCCCCCAGAATTTGGCACCATAGCTAAACTGCTTCACAAACAGAAGATCCTGCATTTGACTCCCTATGGGGAGCTAACCTTGTCTCTTTTTCATCTATCTTTCAAGGAAGCGGAAAAGGTGTCCCTTTCCAAGCCAGGCAAGTGCTTGTGAAAGAGCATGCACGTTTTCCACAGAAGGGCTGCAAAGGGGAAAACATACATGGTAAAAGGTTGCAGTGACTCAGAACCTAACCAAGGTTGTTGCAGGCCTCCCCCCTCCCCTCCCCTCCCCTCCCTTTCACTCTCTTCCTCTCCCTCCCTTTCCCCAACACTAAATACAATCTGCCTCTTTGCTTCATTTAACATCTGGGATGTCCACCTTGCAGAGCTCGCTGCCCTTCCTTTCCTGCATCTCAATTCCAGTGGTTAAATTAACACTGGGCCTTTTAATATTGGGTACATCCATGTCATAGACATCTCTGAAATTACTGATCAGGCACTCAGCTTTCCTGGCAGTGTCAATTTCAACTCACAGACTGCAGCCCCAGCAATAGGGTACTGGGGGGGGAGGGGGTATCAAGACATTGTAGAGTTTATCTGGCCCAGAGGGTTGGCCTGCTGAATCTCCCACTGAGCTTCCCCACCCAGGGAGCATGGGAAACCCTTAGCCAGTCAGGGTTACACCTTGATTTTGTCAACTCCAGCCCTGGGAGAACTTAAGCACAGCCACTGGCTTTGCACAGAGATGCAGGAAGGGGAGAACCAGGTGCTAAGTGCTAAGCCAGGCTGCATTTCACAAGCAGTAGGAAGACAGTTTCCCTGGGGGCAGCTTCTCCTGTCACTGCCTTCTGCTGGGTGTCTGTCGACTTCTGTTGGAGCCCTGTCAACCATCGGCCACTGGGCAAGATGGAAGCCAGTGTTTCAGAAAAACGCCACATGATGGCGCCAAAAGCCAAGAGATGGGACCAGGCACAAGGGATGTGATTTAGTGGCGCTAGCTGGCTTTGTCAAGGTAGCAAATTGTAGCCCGTAACACTTTGTGCAATCTAAGGGGCCTGTTTCAATCACTCTGAGCTGCTCGTTTGGGAAAGCTGTGTTCAAACTGGAACAGGTGCAAAGGAGAGCAACTTGCAGGGCTGGATTAAGACCTTTAGAGGCCCTAAAAGCACTGAAAAGATTGTGGTGCCCCCCCCACAATATGTAATTCAAAATAAAAACAATACTATACCGTAAAATAAAATTTTATTTTTTGAAATGACACAAAATATACACGTATGCTGAAATTAAAATAACTTCTTTCTAGATTTTCTGATTGCAAAATTCTGGATAGGTTCATCGAAGCTGACTCGATGAAGCATATCTGCTTCCATACACAATAGGGAAAGTGAATCGAGTCTGTCCTGACACATTGTTGTTCTCTGAGGGTTTTTTATTCTTTTCAGATGAGAAAAAGAGTGTTCTGCAGAGCAGTTAGTAATTATCAATGTTAGAAAAATATGTAGTGTGATCTCTACATTTGGAAATACACATTGTGTTCCGTCTTTCAATATTGTGTCATGAAGATCAATGAGACTGAATTTCATTTTTCCTTTTCATTAAACTTTGCGCGCGTATAACAGTGGAACTGCTGTACTTCTCCACAGAGATTCATGTTCAAGTCAAGTCAAGTAGCTTTTGGGAACCTTGTGAATATTGTTCATCAGATAAGTCCATATCGTTTAGAAAAGAAAATCTACTTGATACTTCTTTGTACACTTCACCTCTCCTCTTCATATGAGCTTCAACTATATCAGTTATAGCATAATAAGTAGATACATGAAATTTGTCTCTAGGATTCAGTGCTGTTTCTTTTGCACTGCTATCATTTGCTTGTTTTTTCCTGTTTTGCTTGAGGGACTGGGCTTCTTTGTAGTTAGTATCAGGCAAGATATCTTTTGATACGTCTTCTAATCTTTCGAAATCATTCCTCCAAGTGTGTAAATGGTCTGCTAATGATTGACAGAGGTCTGCACATGTTTTCAAATCCAATTCTTTTTCTTGGAGAGCTTTACTTGTGTGGTAAAAGTGTTGTAAAATTTCATTCCACATGGTCAACATGAATACAAACTCTAGGTCTTGCATCTTGTTTGCAATGTTTTCTGCCTCTTGTATAGTTTCTCCCTTTCGTGACTGGTCTTCAGCTATACTTTCTAATGCAGCCACAGTTTTTGAGCAGGACTCCAGAATTGCACTTGTTGCCACAGCAAGTGCCTCCCAGCGAGTATTAGAAAGAGATTTCAACACATGATCATTGCCCAAATATGTTTTAAGAACTGCCCATTGGTGTATTGAGGCAGAGAAAAATGTATAAATAACTGGACTGTTGAGAAAAAACTTACTGCCACCGGAGTGTAAGGAAATCTAACAAAGTTCTGAATTTTCCCGTGATGACTACTTCAATGCTTTTTTTGAAATATCAAATTTAAAATAATCTCTTTTTTCAGTGCCCCCTGGTTTGCTGGTGCCCTAAGCATGTGCTTAGTCTGCCTATTGGGTAATCCAGCCCTGGCAACAGGGAAGGACGTCAGAGGAATGACACCCTGCCTTAGCGAGGAGACAGAAGAAGCTTAGCTTGATCTGCCTGACAACAAAGGCTGAGGGGAGATATGATTGCTCTCTATAAATACATCAGAGAGATAAGTGCCCAGGAGGGAGAGGAGTTAATTAAGTTAAATGCCAATGTAGACACAAGAACAAATGGCTATAAACTGGCCAACAGCTAGGCTTGAAATTAGAGGAAGGTTTTTAGCCATCAGGGGAGTGAAGTTCTGGAACAGCCTCCCAAGTTGAGGGGTGGGGGGGCGAAAACCTCACTGGCTTCATGACTGAGCTTGATATGTCTGTGAAGGGGGTGGCGTGATGAGACTGCCTACAATGGCATGTAGCTGATCTGTGACTGCTAGCAGCAAATATCTCCAATGGTGGGTGATAGGACATTAGATGGGGAGAGCTCTGAGCTAATACAAGAATTCCATTCCAGGTGTGTGGCTGGTCACACCCAACTGATCACTATACTTGGGGTCAGGAACCATTTTTCCTCTGGGTCAATGTGGCAGAGACGCTGAGGGTTTTCACCTTCTTCTGCAGCATGGGACATGGGTCATTTGCAGATCTGAACTAGACCAGTGGTTTCCAAAGTGTGGGGTGTACCCCCCTGGGGGTGGGGGTGCATAGGAACATTTGGGAGGGAAGCATGGTAGAGCTCAGGCCAGCTCCTATGGGGTGGGGTGGGGAAGGAGTGCCACACAGCCTTACTGTGCCCCCAAAGCCACTCCACCCTGTGCTATTCTGTATCTTGGGGCAACACCCTGAACCCCCATGTGCAGCCTTATAATATGATTGTGTGGTATCCAATGAAATGTTTGTCATGTCAGGTGTCTCCAGAAGATTAATGATGCACTGAGCATTGTTATAGTGATGTTATAGGTTGCAATATCATGTATATAGTTATGAAACTGACAATGTGTCCTCATGGCTTAAAACAAGCCCAGGCAAAAACTCTCCAAGAGCAGAGGGGTAGTTCACATCTCATCAGGGCATGTAAGGGACAAACGCAGCCCAGCCTCACAGGAGCAAAGGACACTGGCCTAGGCAGTAACAAAGGATCTGTTGGACTCTCAAGTAAGTCACCCCCCACACACACACCCTTCCTTTGGCCAGTTTAGGACTGCGATGACTTGGCCTCTTGGCTTTGCCCCCATCCCGACTCTAAAGGGGGGGGCAAAGCCAAGAGGGAAGAAAGCACATGATAAACTGGAGAGACATTTGCCATGCTCTCTCCTTTCTTCCACCTCCATCTACAGACACTACACCAAGCTGCTCAAAGGGGAGAGAAGCATCTAAGTTTGTAAGAAAGTGTTAAGATCAACTAAGAATGCATTTTGCTTTTATTTCGTTTGACCAAATCTGATTTGTTGTACTTTGACTTATACTCACTTAAAATCTATCTTTGTGGTTAATAAATGTGTTTATTCTACCTGAAACAGTGTGTTTGATTTACAGCATGTCAGAGACTCCTCTTGGGATAACAAGCCTGGTGCATATCAATTTCTTTGTTAAACTGACAAACATATAAGCGTGCAGTGTCCAGCGGGCATAACTGGACACTGCAAAATGGAGGTTCCTAGGGTTGTGCCTGGGACCAGAGATATTGTCTAGGGTCATTCGGCTGTACAACTGAAGCAGCAGCTGGCCAAAAGTGCTTACTCACATAGCTGGGAGCAGCTTACATGCCAGAGGCTGTGCGTGAACCACCCAGGAGTGAGGGTTCACACAGCAGAGCAGGGTAAGGCTGGCTGTCAGAGTCAAGGATTGGCGTGATCTAGCAGATCACTGGTCCAGATAACACCAGGGGAACATCACATACTCCCAGCTGCAGCCCCGCTTCACCCCCTGCTCTGCCCTCAGACCAGCTGTGCTCTCATTCCCTCTCCGCCCCATGGCCAGCTTCATCTCTAGTCCCAGCTCCTCTGCTGAGGAAGCCTTGGCTGTGCAGTAATGTAGGGGGGGGATACAGACAGATTCCATTGCTGGTAAGGAGAGGCAAGACAGGAAAAGTTGGGCACCTAGAATAAATGATGGAGTCTATCATTTGAAGGCCTTAGACCATGATTTAAGGACTTCAGCGACTCAGCCAGAGGTTCTGGGTCTATTATATGAGCGAGTGGGTGAGGTTCTGTAGCCTATGATGGCAGGAGATCAGACTAGATGATCACAATGGCCTTAAAGTCTACGTGAGTCTACATGCTCAGTGACTCAAAAGTTGCATGACTGACTGAGCCCTGCCATCTAAAACATGCAGCTCCCAGTCCCGTAAGTAGACATCTCTTCCTGGGATGGACGCGTCTCTGAGTTCACTGCAGTAGGAGCTCCCAACCTGGATCATGCTTTATAGATAACTGTCTGGCACTCATTTGAAAGCAAAACCACATATCTCCCATAAGAATGGCCATACTAGGTCAGACCAATGGTCCATCCAGCCCCATGTCCTATCATCTGACAGTGTCAGCTGCTTCAGAGGGAGTGAACAAAACAGGGCAATCAGATGACAACGTGGATCACTCACTGGTCCTAGCTTCTGGCAGTCAGAGGTTTAGGGACACTCAGAGTGTGGGGCTGTGTCTTGGCTAATAGCCATTGATGGACAAATGATCTATGAACTTAACCAGTTGTTTTTTTTAACCCAGTCACATTTCTGGCCTTTACACCATCCCTTGGCAAGGAGTTCCCCAGGTTGATTGTGCAATGAGTAAAGAAATACTTCCTTTTGTTTGTTTTAAACTTGCTGCCTATTAATTTCATTGAATGACCCTGGTTCTTGTGTTATGTGAAGAGGTCTAGCTCACCCTGTCCAGATGTCAGAGCACAGGAACTACAACCACTGTGCCCCTTCGGGAGCCATCTCCCCTCATCCCCTGTGCTGGGGATTTCAAAGGGGCTCAGGCTCAAATGGGTTCAGGAGGGCTGGCTGGAGCTGGCATGGATGGCAGAGGAAAGACCAGTTCAGAGGCTGGGTCCATTGCTTGGCCTCCAGTCTGGCTCCTATCATTGAGGTACAGCACCATATAGAGCAGGAGCCTGGAGCTGAGCGCTTTAACAGCCTCCTGCTGAAGTGGTGGCTGCAGAAGGCCTAGCAGTTGGGTTCAGTGGGCGGGTGCTGGTGACCTATGATATACAGGCGGTCAGATTAGAGGAGCCTTAACCTCCATGACCCTGTTCGACAAAGTGGGGATGTTCCCTTGTTATGGTGTATGTGAGTGTCACAGGGTCTGGGCTGCCCTGTGGTCTCTGTCTTCAATAAAGGTCTTGACACTGTTTTAGTGTTGCCCCAAGTGTCCTTTATTTACAGTGTTCTCTTTATGGCTTTAGTGAAACAATCCATGCACCCCACAATAAAAATCTGTGCACCCCACAATCCCTCCTCAACAGTGACCCCACTGTCCTGGGCCGTCAGCCTCTCAGGCCCCAAGGTACCTTCCTCACAGTGTGAAGGCAGCTTTGCAGCCTTCCTCTCCCTGCCTGCCTAGGTCCTCCCACTGCTGACCGTGAGTCAGTGTTTTTATAATGGCCTCCTGCTCCCAGCCGCAGCTGTGGCCCTTTAGCCTAGTCGAGCTCCGTGACTTAACCCTCGCTAGGGCTTGCAGCTAGGGCCAGCCCCTGCACCGGAGCCTCCTGTCTGCAAGCAAGGTTTACCTCTCAGAGGCAGGGCAATCTAGGGGCTTTTACCCTTGCCCTGCCACAGTGAGCCTATGTGAGTTTTACTGTTTTGAATGAATACTGTGTGTGCCTCAGTTTCCCTTTGTGCTGCACCAATACCTCGGTGGTGGGAACAGGGGTATATGACTTTGGCTGAGACCCTCTGGGGCAGGTGAGGCTGCTCCAGCTGCCTGCACATATGCTATGACTGGTGCCCTTTGTAACTTGAGACCCGGGATGGGGATGCAGCCAGGTGACTCTTTGCCCAGGAAGCAAGACAAAGACCTGGAGGAGCAGCAGCGGTGCTGTGCGAGGTCAGTTCGCTGGTAGCTGGGCACTCTGCAAGGGGAACTGGAAGAGGGGTAGGCCAGGGTGTCAGGCCTGGGACTCCGCAAGATGGACTTGGCTGAAAGTCACTGATTTCTGTGCTAACATGCTGTGTTCTTGTCCCCTCATTAACCCTGCTGGCTGAAAGTCACTGCTGACCAAGGAGCTGGGCTGCAGGACCTCACGTTTGACCAAGAGTCCTGCCCGGGTAGACTTACTGCAGGAAGCATATGGTGTGGAAGAGGACGCTGAATGCTCCCAGGTCAGACCTAGAGAGGTCGAAGCTGTTTAAGCTTCTTGACTTGGTGACAGTACACTCAGAGAGAGGAGGCTCTCACTGAGTCCTGGCTGGCTTCATCTGGAATAGTTCCAGAGCATCCGGAATAGTTCCAGAGCATCATCTGGTGACTCCATGACACCCTGACCCAGAGCCGGAAACTCCAAGGCAGGAGAACTTCCCTGCGGTTCTGTCCTCGTTCAACAGATCCAGAATGGCAGTACAGGAGCAGAGGTCTTCACTCTGCAGCAATGCTTAGTGAACAGAACACGAGGGGCTGGAGTTCCCCTGAGTCCCTCTGCCAGCAGGGCTTAAGCTCAGCACTCTAGCACCACTGCAGGGGCAGAGTTCATACTTCCCCATGGAGGTGTCATGATCTCGGCCAACATTCAGTCCCACCAGCCTCCACTATTCCCATACAGCCTCCACAGAAAATGCCATGTTCTTCTTTGAGCCCTTGCCATTCATTTTGTTCCCTTGCTGGGGTCACCTGCTCCAACTTCTCTTTGCAGCCACTAGGGCAGGGGTGGGCAAACTTTTTGGCCTGAGGGCCACACTGGGGTTCAAAATTGTGCAGAGGGCCAGGTAGGGAAGGCTGTGCCTCCCCAAACAGCCTGGCCCAGCCCCCTATCCAACTCTCACCCACTTCCTGTTCCCTGACTGGGGCCCCACCCCATCTTGCCCCCCTGCTCTTTGTTTCCTAACTGCCCCTTCCCGAGACCCCACTACCCCCTGGGATGCCACCATCTAAGCTCCCCCAAACCTTGTTTACCTGCTCAGCTGGGTGCAGGGCGCTGGGCCCGGCCTCCAGCTTGAGAGCGCGGGGCCCTGCAGCTTGCTGCACTCGGCACCGCCCCCCCGGCCCAAGCTGCAGGCCAGATAAAAAAGGCCAGCAGGCCACATGTGGCCATAGTTTGTCCACCCCTACATTAGGGTTAGAAACTTACAGTTAAAAAAAAAAGAAAAGGAAGTTAAGATTTTCTCCAAATGGCACTCAGGCTTTAAGAACAATGCTGAAGAATAGGAGACCCAGAAGCAAGGCCACAGAGGGTTTCTGGCACTTTCTGATCTGAAGGGCTTTGGAACCTGCTAGGCTCTCTCCAGGGAAGGCGAGCGACTACTTTCTAAGATCGGACCGACACATACAATGTTGATTGCTCTGAGGAGATGCTTCTGCATAATGCTTCTGTTCTGAGTAAATAGTACTTCACTTGGGGAAGGCTGGATGGTCACAGATTAGAATCATAGAATATCAGGGTTGGACAGGACCTCAGGAGGTCATCTAGTCCAACCCCCTGCTCAAAGCAGGACCAACCCCAACTAAATCATCCCAGCCAGGGCTTTGTCATGCCTGACCTTAAAAACCTCTATGGAGATTCCATCACCTCCCTAGGTAACCCATTCCAGTGCTTCACCACCCTCCTGGTGAAAAAGTTTTTCCTAATATCCAACCTAAACTTCCCCAACTGAAACTTGAGACCATTACTCCTTGTTCTGTCATCTGGTACCACTGAGAACAGTCTAGATCCATCCTCTTTAGAACCCCCTTTCAGGTAGTTTAAAACAGCTATCAAATCTCCCCTCAGTCTTCTCTTCTGTGGACTAAACAATCCCAGTTCTCTCAGCTTCTCCTCATAAGTCATGTGCTCCAGGTCCCTAATCATTTTTGTTGCCCTCCTCTGGACTCTTTCCAATTTTTCCACATCCTTCTTGTAGTGTGGGCCCCAAAACTGGACACAGTATTCCAGATGAGGCCTCACCAATGTCGAATAGAGGGGAACGATCACGTCCCTCATTCTGCTGGCAATGCTCCTACTTATACAGCCCAAAATGCCGTTAGCCTTCTTGGCAACAAGGCCACACTGTTGACTCATATCCAGCTTCTCGTCCACTGTTACCCCCAGGTCCTTTTCTGCAGAACTGCTGCCTAGCCATTCGGTCCCTAGAATGTAACAGTGCATGGGATTCTTCCATCCTAAGTGCAGGACTCTGCACTTGTCCTTGTTGAACCTCATCAAATTTCTTTTGGCCCAGTCCTCTAATTTGTCTAGATCCCTCCGTATCCTATCCCTACCCTCCAGCATATCTACCACTCGTCCCAGTTTAGCATCATCTGCAAACTTGCTGAGGGTGCAGTCCACGCCATCCTCCAGATCATTGATAAAGATATTGAATAAAACCGGCCCCAGGACCAACCCTTGGGGCACTCTGCTTGATACTGGCTGCCAACTAGACATGGAGCCATTGGTCACTATCTGTTGAGCCCGACGATCCAGCCAGCTTTCTGTCTACCTTATGGTCCATTCATCCAGCCCATATTTCTTAAAATTGCTGGCAAGAATACTGTGGGAGACCATATCAAAAGCTTTGCTAAAGTCAAGGAATAGCACATCCACTGCTTTCCCCTCATCCACAGAGCCCGTTATCTCATCACAGAAGGCTATTAGGTTAGTCAGGCATGATTTGCCGTTGGTAAATCCATGTTGACTGTTCCTGATCACTTTCCTCTCCTCTAAATGCTTCAGAATTGATTCCTTGAGGACCTGCTCCATGATTTTTCCAGGGACTGAGGTGAGGCTGACTGGCCTGTGGTTCTCTGGATCCTCCTTCTTCTCTTTTTTAAAGATGGGCACTACATTAGCCTTTTTCCAGTCTTCTGGGACCTCCCCCGATCACTATGAGTTTTCAAAGATAATGGCCAATGGCTCTGCAGTCACATCCGCCAACTCCTTTAGCACCCTCGGATGCAGCGCATCCAGCCCCATGGACTTGTGCTCATCCAACTTTTCTAACTAATTCTGAACCACTTCTTTCTCCACAGAGGGCTGGTCACCTCCTCCCCATGCTGTGCTGCCCAGTGCAGTAGTCTGGAGCTGACCTTGTTCGTGAAGATAGAGGCACAAAAAGCATTGAGTACATTTGTTTTTTCCACATCCTCTGTCACTAGATTGCCTCCCTTATTCAGTAAGAGGCCCACACTTTCCTTGACTTTCTTCTTGTTGCTAACATACTTGAAGAAACCCTTCTTGTTACACTTAACATCCCTTGCTAGATGCAACTCCATGTGTGATTTAGCCTTCCTGATTTCACTCCTGTCTTTGCCACCTGAGAGCAGACCTGCTGTAGAGATCACAATGAATGGTAGAGGAATTGAGCCTCCCAGGTGAAGGGAGTGGATTGTAGGTCACTGCCCTGAGAAAGGTGAGGGCTGGAGAACTGAAACCTGAGCAGGGGGCCCCTCAAAAGGCAGGGAAAGTATCAGAGGTGCCATTACCTCAGGACTTGTGCTGTATATGAAAGCAGATTAGCAGATGTTAAGGCCAGAGAGGACCATTGTGCCTGTCTGACCTGTCATCCATAAGCCATAAGATCTCACCCAAGGATTCCTGGTTCCAGTCCAGAAGTCTGAGCTGAGCAGGAACGGTGGGATGGACCAGAAAGAAAAGGGAAGTGAAGGCCATTGCACCCACTTCCCCAGCCCATGTTGTTATAGACCAACATATCTTCATTTATAAAACTCTTGCAGTCCTAGGCATCTGCTCCAACTTGCACCATTTACTCAACTGCTGCTAACTCACTGTAAATTGGATCCTGCCCCCTCCTACCTTACACATACCGAGGAGCAATAGCAAAGTTAAGCACAGTGACATTTAGAAAATCTAGCTAGTGGCATCTTATCAAGCATCCAGTCAAATAAACAGCCGTTTGCATCTCAGAGCAATGGGCTCTGGCTCTCTGCAGACTCCAGAAGCATTGTAGCTGCATTCACACTTCAGCCATCTCACCTCCTCTGAGCCACTGGCTCAGGCTATCTGCAAACTCTGGCAGAGGTCGCTGCAGCAGTTACACTTGGATCATCAGAACCGTAAGAGGGATTTTTTGTTTTAAAGGAAGTGGAGGTTCCGGAGAACAATTGAGAGGCTCCTGGTGACCCGAGGGAGTATTCAGAAAAAACAGGTCTAAGAACTTGACCTCAGGGCTGGGAGCTATACGTTGCCATGCTCCAATCCCAGTCCTGTTGCTGAGTCACTTGTGTGACCTTGCACACAGCTAACACATTTCCACTTCCCTATTTGTAAAATGGGGTTACCTGCCCTCCACGCAGGAGTCCAAGCTCGATTAATATCAGACCTAGAGAAAGGAGAATAACTGGGGATGGTTGAAACTTCCACCAAAAGTGGTTTTTGACAGAAAATTACGCTGTTGACTAAATTTCTTTTGTCCACAAATAGTGCCGGTTTCCCATAGGAAAAAATGAGTTAAAAACACACCCCAGAACTGAAATATTTTAATTCCAAAGCAGTGCTTTTTTCTCCCCTTCTCCTCTGCGGGCTAGGCTCCCTAGCTGAATTATATTTTCCATGAAGCCTCAAGCCCAGGAAATCTCTTGATGCACCACCCCCTTTACCATGAAAGGACACCATGATCCATCATAGGAGATGTAGTCCACTGAGAGCATTCTACCTTGAGAGGAGAATGGCAGAACGAGCCATTTGAACTACATCTTCCATAAGGCAGCATGTGCTATAAATCAACATTTTAGTGGAAAATTTCAACCCTTCCCCCACAAACATCAGATGGAAAAAATAAAAATTCTGAGCAGCTCTCCCAGTAATATAAGCAGGTAAACAGGCTGAAGAGACTTAAATGGCACTAGATTTGACACACAGAACAGTGAAAAATCAAATGCTCAGCACGGCTGGAACCTCCCATATTCAGACACCTCTCTGAGAGATTCCCTTCAAAGCTGCTTCTCCTGCTTAATGCACATGTGCGGATCCTAGATTCCAAGCTGTGATCAGCTAGGCTGACCTGTGAAACACAGGTCAGGGAACTGCCCCCAAATTATTCCTAGAGCAGAGCTTGTAGGAAAACATCCAAATTTGATTTTAAAATGGCCAGTGATGAAGAATTCACCATGCCCCTTGTTAAGTTGGTCCAGTGGTTAATTGCCTTCAATGTTAAAAAGTTATGCTTCATTTCCAGTCTGAATTTGTCTAACTTCAACTTCCAGTGACTGGGTCATGTTCTACCTTTTTCTGTTAGACTGAAGAACCTGATATTAAATATTTGTTCCCCATGTTGCCCTTCATGACCGAAGATGACAGTGTGAGTACGACAGTGGCTACAAAGACCAACACGTTAGTGGTAATCCTTGCTGCATTGAGTGTGTATGTAACTCGCTGTTGAGGATGGGATTACAGGCTGCGCCTGCTGAATCTGCTGCTGCTTACAACTCAGCCTCTGTACCTTGAAGTCCATTCAGAGGTTAACCTTGAACTGAGTAACCCCATCACTGACTGCTGCTTGCAAGCACCATCTAGCTGTTGTGACTATTCCAGTTGTCAACGTCAATCTTACACCACATCAAGTTATGCTTCAGCATGTCCCTGAAGGGTTTCTTCTGGCCCCTTCATGTGCAGTCATTTCCTCAGTTTGCCATACAGCAACTGCGTTGGCATTCCAGTGTCATCCATCCTCAATGGGTGACCAGCCCAGGGCAACTAACACAACGAGCACGGCTTCCATCCCTGCAGAGCGGCTGTATTCCAGAATCTCGTTATCGAGAACTTTATCCTTGCAATTGATGTGATGTATGGCACACAGATGTCATAAAGGTACTTAGACACTGTGATCAAGTCACCCCTTAACCTTCTGTTAAGTTAAACAGACTGAGCCCCTTGCGTCCTGTTGAAGCTGCAGCAAAGCCAACAGGGCATCTCCAGAGAAGTAATTGGTGCCTGTTTCTGCTAGTCAAAGACACAGCACAGATTTCCTTTCTGCTGCAGACTGCAACTTCCCTAACACCCACAATAGCCATAGCTTCTGCTATGAACTAGTTGACCTCTCCAAGTCCCTTCCACTGTACATTTCTATGACTCTGTGATTATTAAAATCTAATAAAGCAGGGATTGCAGAGACTGAAATCAGGGCCCCACTGTCTAGCTACTCCCTGCCCCCAGGAGTTCAGAGTCAAGTAGAGATAGTGGGAAATTTTTCAAGGTTTTTTTAAAAAATTTATTTAGGCAAAAGCTGCCAATTCATTGACACCGAAACTGTTCACAGAACAGTCAGTGCTGGCGCATTTTCAAACTCAAAGAACTGTTGAGAAAGAAGTTTTGAACATCCCTTGGTTGTTTTCAAAATTAAGTTTCAGGTTCACCTTCTGAAACATCCTTAACATTTCAAAATTTAATCTAATTTGTGCTAAAAAAAGTTTAAAGAAAAAGAAATCAAAAGTGAACAAAACATTTAAAAATATATTTCAATTGACCCAAACAGATTATTTTTTTCCAGATTTTTCCTTTGTGAAAAATTGACAGATGTTTTGACTCCACTTGGGATGGAAAAACAAATTAAAATGTTGAAAATTCTCCCAGGTTGGGAAGTCCATTTCCTGGCTGGCCCTACAGCCTACAAAACCAAGACAAAGGCAAGGATGGGCATAACACATGGTTATGCTCCAGTTCTAATTCCATACTCTAGTCAAAAAATGAATGGTTTGAGGACAGGTCTCTGCCCTGTGTTAGACAGATCACATGGTCACAATGGTCCCTGCTGGCCTTGGAATCTCTGAGTCACCTCAGTGTCATCGATGGGGAATGGAGACCCAGCCCTCCAAAAGGATTCCTGAAATCAATGGAATTTAGGCACCTAAATACCCTTAGGGATCTGGGCTTAAATAATTTGTGCCACACATTTTCTCTGCCCAACTGAAGCCAGCGCTGCTAAGACTCACTCCAATGTCTTCACCATGAGGCCTCCCCTTTCTTGTTCCATGCACGGCTTTATCTTCAAAGGCAAAATGCAGGACTGTTATTCTCCATAGATGGTGAGATCAGTCTAAGGAAAGGACAGACCACCCCGCTCATCATTTGGGCCAGAGCTCCTGAAGATAAGGGCCTATCAGTATGCTGTGTCCATAAAAATCAGAGTAGGAACGCACCCCTGTTCCTCAAATGACAGCACCCATCTGCACCAAACCGAACTGGCTCTGTGAACTAGCCCACATCACACAACACCACATGCCAGGGGAGATCCTCATGTATGGGCTGTGAACCTACAGTAGCTGTCATGCCTGGGGCAATGGTCAATGGAGAGATGTTACAGACATGGTGGTAAGAGCACCTGAGCCACGCCTGCACTAAGGCTTCAACTTGCACCCTACCCAAAAGCTGCTTTGGGGATGAATTACATGGCTGAGCTTTCCCTAGTATTGGCCACACCCCATCCCTGGGTGCAGAGCAACAACAGGTTGGATATTCCTGACCACAGTCAGCTCAACTAGTGTTACAGAGAAATTGTATTTCCAAAGTTGGGTCCCAGCTGGTGTCAATGGGTCATGGCTCCACTGGGGTCAAGGAAGCTGATTTATTGCAGCTGAGTGTCTGTGGTGGATTCAAACCCTTTCCCCAGGAAGAAGGGGGAAGAGTGAGGGTCAAGGGGAGAAGGGAAAAGAGGAGAGGAGAGGAAAAGTTCTCTGCCCTGAGGTGGGGGACAGGGCCTGGGGCAATGCCGGACAGCCTCAGCCACTCAGTACTACAGAGCCAGAGCCCCCCTGAGCTCGGCAGCCACCCAGCTCCCCATCCAGGGCTGGACTCCACCAGCAGCTTGGCCCAGAGCTGGAGATCATGAGAATAGGCTGGACCCAAGAGCCCCAAGCAGCCCAGTGGAGATGAATTCCATGAGGCTTGGGGGCATAAGCAATTCAAGAAGCAAAGGGTGTCAGTTCTGGGTTCCCCTCGTGCAAGCCAAAAGGCACTTTGCAGAGTGCTGTCCTCTGGCCCCTGCTGGCCAAGAGCGGCCTAGTGAACAAGGTCCGGGAGTGCGAAGGGAGATCATGTAACAGGGACGTGCCCAAGACTGCAGCCGCCCCCACTGTTACCTGAAATCGTTTATTGTTTTGTCAAGTGGCATAGAAAAAATAATCCATTGCTGTTGGCCAGGAAAGTACAGAATAGCAGCAAAGAGCAAGCGAACGTCCTGGCCCCAGAGCTCCCCCAACCCCCGGCTTAGCGGGGTAGGGGGAAGGGTTAGGGCCAGGCCCTGTCACCTATTACAAAATAATAGAGGCTTTAGACCAGGTACATGGTATAAAGGGCAGAGCGAGGGAAAGAGCCAGAGCGATCTGGCAGCTCAGAGAGCGAGCAGTGTGATACAAAGTGCATAGATGTGTCTCTTCTACCCCCACTCCCAAACTGCCCTGCCGGGGGTCCCAACTGTGCACGGTAGGTGGGCAGAGGCGGTCTCCCATCACTGTGCCGTCCCCTCTTCCACCCCGATGAGCCTCTTTGGAGGGTCAGCTGTCCCAGCCCCAGCAGCAGGAGAGAAAAGCCTGGAAGAGAGAGGAGAGATGGCAGGCATTAGAGAGGGAGACTGGCTCCCTGCAGCGCCACTGTCCCTCTGGAGGAGCCTGGCTGGCCACAACTGTGTGTCATGTGCCCCACACTGTCAAGGGAGATTCTCCCCAGCCCAAGTGGTCCACGCCTATCTCTGCAGCAGGTGGATCTAGTTTGAGTGACATAAAGGCAACTGTGCAGTGCTAAACAGGGCTCCAAGCCCTTCCTCAGCAGGAGGATGTTTTCCTGGGTGGACTCATTCATGGCTGGGGAGAGGAGGGGAGAGAGGAATTCCCTGGCCAGATCCATCCCCCTGTCAGGGAGCGATGGGGCTCCCAGCCCTTCTGCCAGTGGCGATAATTCCCGGATGGATCTGTCCCCATCAGGAAATGTTTCCCTGCTGTTCAGCATGAATTTCCCCTTTCAGTTGCTTAGTTCCTGCCCTCTCCAGCCAGGCTCAAAGCCATGCCCCAGTGGAAGGACTAGGTGTCAAGAACCACAGTGTCCACCGGGTGACACAAGGAACCCTAACAGCTGGTGGCCACACTGATTTGCTGCACTCCGGCCTGAGTCACACACTGGCCCATGGCTGCAATTCAAGAAGCAAGGGGTGAAGGATACCACCAGCCTGAGCTCCCTGAAGTCAGCACAGGCCCCTATCTGCTCTACTCAGGATGGGAAGGAGAAGTCTCCCATAGGAGCACCCAGGGGCCAAGTCCCACCCTGGAACCACATCTTACGCCTGTGTGTCTCAGATCAGAGGTACCAGAGCAGGGTGAACCCAGCTAAGTGGGCTTGGCTCCGGCTGCCTATTTCCACTGGCCAACGGCCCATTTGTACACTCGTTACACCCCTGACCCAGTGAGTTTGGGCCAAGTGTCCCTTGCTGGCATCACAACCATTTGCAAGAGGGATCATGCATTGCAAAGCCATGTCCGGCTGGTGCATGGAGCTCTGCAGGGCGTGCAGCATGTGTGTGAACTGCCACAGTGGAAGCACGACGCGGCCTCCGGTGCAGGCCCTCACCTAAACGGGACCGTCAGGATTTCTTCATTTTCAGCTTCAGCCCTTGCAGCCAGTGGGGCGAGGTGGCATCTAACCTGGGGGGGTAAGGAGACAGCAGACATGGCAGAGCTGACAGGGAAAGAATAGAACTTCCTCCCCCACCCCAGGGTCTAAGTCCCCCAACACCATCACGTCTACACCCCCCCAACCTCCCAGAGTCTACACAACCCCTGACACCTGCAGACTCCCATTAACACCCGTAGGTGCATAGACACTTGCTGAAACCCACAAACGCAACCTTCCATCAGAGACATGCTCCCCCAGCCCGCCCCACTCACCCTGAGGATTTCTCTGGCTTTGGGGGCAGCACCAGGGGTTTCACCCCCAAGCCAGGAATCTTGCAGGACTTGGAGCGCTGGACGTGGGGCTCCTTGGGAGGGGCTGGCTTGGCCTCCCCCAGCTGGGCCCCCTCTTCTGCAGAGCGGTTCCGGCCCCGCAGCTTGGCCTGTGGGAGAGGGGGTCTCAGACAGACACACGGATGCCCTGGCTCTGTCTGTATGTCACCCCCCTGCGAACAGCACATCCCCCTGACCCTCCTCAGTAGGGTTGCCATCTGTTTAATCACGCTAACAAACACCCTTGCCCCACCCTCTGTTCTGCCCCTTCTGAGGCCTTGCCCCACCCCCTCTCCAAGACCCCGCCCCAATCATTCCATCCCCACTCCCTCCATTGCTCACTCTCTCCCATACTCATTCAGTTTCACTGGGTTGAGGCTGAGAGGCTCAGAGTATAGAGGGGGCTCCAGTCTGAGCCTGGGGCGGGGTTAGGATGCCACAGGAAGCTGCAAGGACATGTCTATTCCCTGCCCCCACTCTCCATCCTGCTTCTCACCACCCAAGACCTCCTCCAGCACTCACCTCATCCCCCAGCCCCACTTCTTCTCTCAAGACCCCTCCTCCTCCCACTGTGACCATTTCCAACACCCACTTCCCACTTAGGCCTCCTAATATCCCATGGGCACTGGCTGCATCCCTGGTGGGCACCCTGGGTCATTCCCACCCCTCCCCCTGCCCAGGAGCCATGGCAGGCACTACCTTGAGAGCTGAGGTGTTCAAGCCCGGGAAGAGCGCCACCTTCAACCCCTTGGTCACCAATGAAGGCCGTGCCGGCCTGCTCCGGGGTTCCTCCTCCACCTCCTCGTCTGAGGAAATCCAGTGCACCGCTCTGGGCTCTGAGGGGAGACACAGGGTCAGGCCACACAGTTCCAAACGTCAGCACCGCCACCGCATGGGGACACATGCCAATGCCACCACCACAGCAGCACATGTGCCTTGTTGCCAGTGCCATGTGGGCTCACATGCCAACACACGCCCCATTTACTGGGGCACCATCACCATGCCTCATAACACTCCCACATACCCCCCCCCCCCCCGCCATGATATGCCATTGGCAAAAAACACACGACCATCACACTACGTGGCAACATCCACCACGGCCGTGCCAACACCCCCGCTGACATGGGAACACATGCTAACGGCATGTCAAGAGCATGCGAGACAAACACCATGTCAGTATCATGGCATGCCACTGAACAGGAAGCCAGGTCAGCCACAGACTGCCCCACCCCAGGTCCCACCTGTGGAGTCCCGGAACATCCAATCAGCTGCCTCCACCTCAGACAGCCCCAGGGTGCCTGAGGGGCGCGTGGCCGGCGCCCGATGACCTCGCTTACGGCCCAGGTTGGCTCTGCTCCGATAGATGGTGCTGTCAAGAACTTCCATGTCCTGTATGTGCCCCAGGTGGGGGAAGATACTGATCAGTCCCCAGACACGAGGGGAAGGCCCATGGGGGCACCATGCTGCCCCACCCACCCTACAGCTGCTACAGCCACTGATCCAGGAGAGCCGCGGACTCATGCCGAGCCATGAGGGGAAAGCCCATGGAGGCGCCAGGCTGCCCCATCTGCCTTGGGGCTCCAGCAGGGGCAATCCCAGCCCACACCTCAGAGGGACCCAATCCCAGAGGCAACCCACAGGGAAGTGGGTAGGGATGGGTGTGCTCCTTCTGAGGCCCTGGGACATGTTCGAGAGCCTACGTGACTTACCAAGGCCAAAGAAGGGTTAGCCATCCAGCCCCAGCCATCTCCAGTCAGGATCCCCTGCCACATGGCAGCGGGGGGAATCTCAACCCAGACATGGGGTCCCCCAGCTGGAGGGTCACCAGGAAGGGCATGGGGAGAGCTCCCCTCTGAGGGCAGCCCACCCTGCTCCCATACCAGCCACCGCCTGGTGTCCATCAGGCAGGGAAAAGTGGGGCTTTGAGGTCACCACCCCCCTACAGCCCCAGCGTGGGCATTGATGGGTGGGGGGGGAGGGAGGACCATGTACCCAATCACAATCAGCACTAGGCCCAGGAAGGAGCAGAAGCTGCTGGGAAATCCTCCAGGCTCACCTCCAGGAAGGCAAAGTCCTCGCCTGGCAGGGAAGGCTGGCTCTCACGGTGTCCTGACTGGCTCAGCCTCCTCGCTTCTATAGGCGGGCAGCCCCCATCCGTGGTGTCTGCTGGGCTGGGCATGCCTTCCCCCTCAGGCCAGGGCCCGTCCTCATCCTTCTGCAGTGAGGGAGGGGGATGGGTATTGAGGGCAGGAGGCATCCCCCTCTCCTCTCCGGGGCTCTTGCACTGGGCAGCTGCCTTGGCCAACATCTCCTCCAGAAGGGGGCTCGGGCTGGAGAGCTGGGGGCTGACATGGCCACTGCTTGGGGAGAGAACAGTGAGACCCTCCCTCAATGGAGCCCCCCACATCCCAGTCCTCTGCTCCTAGACCGTCACCCCCCGACTCCCTTCCCAGCTGCCTCTGCTTCCCCTCCCCACATACCTCCACTTCCCTCCCGAGGACATGAAGTTCCAAGCCCCACCCAACAACTGCTGGCTGGTTCCCATGATCTCCGACAACTGGGCAGCTACTGCAGAGCCAATTACATCATCCACCACCAACTGCAGCCTGGGTCCTTATGTGCCAGAGACTTCCTGCAGAGCATGCAGACCAGAGCAGTGCTCTGCGGTACCCTTCTGTGGATGCATCCCCTGTATCAGGAGCTAATGGGGAACCAGGACTGCTCCAGGGACTCCAAAGGGGGAAGCCATGTGTCAGAAGCCCATAGGCTCTCAGGCCATGAAAGGAATACTTAGATGTTGTGGAACGCCAGCATATTTCCATTTGGCATGGATAGCCACCTGGAAACCCCAACCAGTGCTCCCTCTAATTTTTCCCATCCATGTGAGGAATGATTTTTGTTTTCTGCACCAATATGGAGGCGATGTGACGTCATCTTCATATTGGTGCCCCTAACAAAATTCATGTAGTGGGGGTGGGGTTGAGGGGTTCAGAGGATGAGAGGGGGCTCAGGGCTGGGGCACAGGCTTGGGGTACAGGGATGGGGGTGCAAGCTCTGGGGTGGGGTCAGGGACAAGCGGCTCGAGGCTGGGGCAGAGGGTTGGGGTGCAGGTGGGGATGAGGGATTTGCAGTGCAGGAGGGTGCTTGCGGGGGGAGACAGGACTCCCCGCAGCTCTCCCTCCCTCCCCCACCAGCAGCACCTTGGCTGGGGGAGAGAGGCGCTTCTCCCCGCCATGGCAGCTCCAGGGCTGGGATGCAGGATAGGTGCCTCTCCCCTGGACCCCGCAGGTCCAGGCCAGGGTTGTGATCAGGGAGTGGCATCTCAGCCGCGACAGGTCCAAGTCGGGTTAGGGGCCAGACTAGGTTGGGGCCAGGGGAGGGGCGACTCTCCCCCAGGCCACAGAAGGTCCCTGGGCAAGTTCCCCGAGTGTCTGCGCAGCGCTAAACTTGCGTTTGTGCGGCTGTGTAGCTTACAGGGAACATAGACCCCAACCCCGGGTTACTCCATATAGGCCAAGCAAAGCTGTCGGATCCATGGAGGAATATGAAGGGGACACATTGCCTGAGAACTGGGAAGGAATCTGAAGAACTAAGCCAGTGAACTAAAGGAAGCTGGTTAGGAACAGCTACTACACGGGAAGGGGGGTGGGGTGGGCTGATGAGGCTTTAAGGGGAGCCACAGCACACGAGATGTCTCCAAAGCATCACAGCTCTCACACAGAGCTCCCCACTCTGCTCCAATGTGTTGGCTTGGCTCTCCTCCCTCTACCTGCCTGTGTTCTCCTCTGGGACTAGAAGCCCCTGCTGATGCCCAGCCCTCAGACAACACTCAGTGGGGAAAAGCGCAAAGTACCCATAACAGTGTGGAGAGAAGGGTTCTTGGCAAGGGACTCATTCCCACAGTGCTGGAACTTCCCCCATCCATAGGCATAAAGGCCAGAAGAGGCCAATCAATCATCTAGCCCAACCTTCTGCATAGCACAGCCAGTTATCCCCATCCTGAGCTCAGTAACTTGTGTTCAGTTCAGGCGTATCTTTCAGGAAAGCGGCCAGGCTTCATCTGAAGACACCAAGGGATGGAAAAATCCACTACCTCCCTTGGCCATCTGTTGCAGCTGTTCAAAGTGTGGCCCTCCCTCCTAATCGGAATGTGTCATTTGATGAGGGCTCAGGTGACTAGGATCCAGGAGATGACACAAGCCAGAGAATTGCCCCAACCACAGTGGCTTCCAATTTCCACAGTGGTTAATAATTTGGGAGGGGCCTCCATTTTTGTGGAGGGAAGCAATCTGATACAGCTTAACGGGGCTCAGTTCTCAGGTGCTTAGTGCTTTCAGAGAAGGAAGTCCCTTGAAGGCACTTCCAGTTGGGCTGATGAGTTTGCTCAATGGCTCTAATGGCTTAGACAAAAGACCCTGCACTGGAGGCTACTAAGAATATGGGAGCTGAGGCAGGAGGGGAAGCGCAGTAAGAATGGATGGCCCATTCTCCTAGCACAACAAAGCTAGTGGCAGAAGGTCCCGTGGGCCTGATGCACCATAGACTATACACTGGACAAGGGACTGGGGAGGAGAAAATAGATGGGTAGCAACATTTGCCAATGAGATGAAGCTACCAGACGGCCAAGGGCACCCACCGAGGCCAGGAAACCCAGCGACAGATGGAATTCAACAGATACAACACACCTTTGATTGTAAGAAACAGCCTACCCAGCTGGGCCACAGGCCTGCATCTGGCCACCCCGGTCGACTCTCAGGGCCAACTGGAAAGGGGTTTTCTAGACCATGCTGGGGGAGCTCAGCAGGAAGGGAGCTGGGCTTTGATTCAGGGGAGCTGAACAGAGGTCAGCACCCTCCTTTCAGCACACAGAGATGGGAGGGAAATGTCTTGGCCCTGGAGCCCAGGGCAGGTGGAGGAGTGGCTCTCTGAGTGGACATCCTGCCTACCCTAAAGCAGCATTTTTATTCGAGACATGCGGATGGGGTAGCGCATACTGCCCCGAATTAACAGGCTATGGGTGAACAGCAGAGCTCCTGGCAGGGCCACGGGCAGCTGAAAGCCAAGGCCAGCTGAGCCAGCAAGAAAGGGGACTAAGATGCAAACGGGAATGTTCAAGTGGCCATGACAGCTCTTTGTCTTAAAGCCAAGGCACTGAAGCAAGGAGGGTTACAGGAGAAGGAAGGTATCCATAGGTGGTGGGCAGGATACAACCCAACTTCCCTGATCAAGCCAGCATGAGGAGGTGCATGACCATGCTGGGTGGCACTCCAAGAGAGGCGTCCCCAAGAAGCGTTAAGCAGTGGAACTCACTGCTGCAGGATGTTTGAAAGCAGTGAGTTCATCAGCAAACAGGCATCGACAGGCAAGCACAGCGGTGCTGATGTCCACAATGGGAGTACTCTGTCTAAACAGCTCTATAGTGGTATTGGGACAAGATCTCTCACCTTCTCCTCTGCCCCACTGAACACAGCTGCTGTGAGACCAGACCCCCAGCCTAGGTGGGGCACCAGTTGCTCTGATGAGCAGCGAAGGCCAGGATGGAGCACCCTACACTTCAGCCTAATCCTCATGCTCCCAGAACAACCCTCACCTGTTGTCTCCATGTGGCTCCAGGCCAGCCATGACTGTAGCATTGGTTTGTTTCCCACGTCCAATGCTGACCTCGCTGGCCCAGTCCATCTGCCCTGCTCCAGCTGCCCCGGCCTCAGCAGAGCTCTCGTTCCCAGAGCCAAACTCATGGCTCCAGTCAGTCTGTCTTGCTCTGGCCTCTGCCGGGCCCACGCTCTCAAAGCCACTGGCTGTGGCCAGGCCTCCCGTGCCAACGTCGCTGGCCCCATCTGGCTTCCCCACGCCTGGCTCTCTGGGTGTATCGGAGCCCCCCACCCCCAGACTGCTGGAGGGATCCAAGCTGCTCACACTCAATTCGTTTGTCCAGTCCATCCATCCCCCACTGGGCTCCTCAGGACTGATTGCCCCCAGGCCGTTAGAGGGACCTGTGCCACCGAGGCCTAGATCTTGGGCCCAGTTGGAGTGCCCCATGCCAGCCTCTCTGGGCTCATCTGGGTCCGCAGTCCTGGTATGGCCAGCCCAGTCAGTCTGGATCTCTCCAAGCTCTACTGGGCCCAGGGTCCCGACGGTGCCAGATGGACCCAAAGCATTCAAGCCAAAGCCACCCGTCCGCTCAGTCCCAATGACACCATACTGGCTCTCTCGCTCAGCTCCTTCGATCTTGAAATCACTGGCACAATCCTTCCTAGCGAAGAGAAACTTGCTCTCCTGCCAGTCCGTGCCACTCCACCCCAGCTTCCTGGCACCGGGCTCTTGGGCCAGGCTGTCGGGGTCTCCAACACTAGAGCCAAAGGCACTCTCCTGGTCTGTATGGTGAATGCCATATTCACCAAGCCAAGCTGGCTTGTCAGGGCTGAACGCTCTGTCCTGTGAGGCACCATCATCAACACTGAACTTGCGGGTCCAATCTGGCTCGTCCTGCTGGGCAGTATTGCCAACACCGTATTCACAGGTCCACTCTCTACCCTGCCCATTGGTCTTGACACTGCACTCGTGGGTCCAGTCTGTCTTCCCAGCACCAAACTCCTTAACCTGATGGTCCATATCACTGATACTGTACTCACGGGTCCAGTCTAGCTTGCTGGTACCCAATTCTCTATCCTGTTGGTCTATATCTCTGACACTGTGTTCGTGGGTCCAGTCTGGCCTGCTGGTACCCAACTCTCTATCCTGTTGGTCAGTATCAGCACCGTACATGTTGATCCAGTCTGGCTTGCTGGTACCAAAGCCTTTATCCTGCCGAGCAGTATCACCGACACTGGGCTCATGGGTCCAGTCAGGCTTGCCCCTGGTGCTATTCTCTCCATCCTGCTGAGCTGTATCACTGACATCGAGCTCACGGGTCCAGTCTGGCTTGCCGGTACTGTACTCTCTATGCTGCTGGGCTGTATTACCCACATTGTACTCAGGAGTCCAGTCTGGCTTGCTGGTACTGAACCTCTTCTCCTGCTGGGCATTGTCTCCAATGCTGTAGGTGCTGGTCCAGTCCAGTTTCCTGGTACTGAATTCCCCATCCGAGTTGTCAGCACCACCAATGTTGTATTGGCTGCTCCAGTCTGGCTTGCTGGGGCTGAACTCTCCTTCCTGCCGGCAGCTGTCCCCAATGCCATAGGCGTCGGGCCAGTTTCCGTGCCCCATGCTGGAATCACCCAGCAGCTCTGTCTCTTTGTACACACCGCTCCAGTCCCGGGTGCCGGTGCCAAACTCCCGATCCTGCTCTGTTTCACCGGCTCTGTAACTGCCAGGCCAATCTGTCTTCCCTGTACCAGGCTCGCTGGCCCAACCAAACTCACCGGCCTGGTGGGCCCCTCTGATGCCAAACTCGCTGCACAGATCCTTCCGCGACCAGCCGAGGAGATCCTGGGGGGTGAAGGAGAGGAATAGGATTAAAAGACGAAAGAATTTGGGGAGGAGGGGGATATGAGAAGATAAGCCCCTCCATCCCAAACTGGCCAGGCTGTATGCAAGGCAGGCAAGATTCCAGGGGATCTGTCTCTTGGGGGCACATCCCCATAGATGCAGCATTGGGGTCCTGGGTTACCATTCACTTCTGAGCATCACCCCTCTGCCCAGCAAGACAAGCAGGAGACTTGCTCACCCTTCCTAAGGTCTCCGGTTCACTAGCCTCTCTGATCCTGCCCCAATGCCCTTTGCTCTCAGGAACCGCCCTTCTGCCATAGCACTTGGAAGGAGCGAGATCCCAGACGATCCGAACCCGTCCAACCTGGCCCAGAGGAGTGGTCACAGAAACAAAGTCTCCTGGGTCCTCCCATCCAGATGCTGCCGGAAGCACAGTTTGTACTCACAGCTGGACAGCAGGCGCTCCATTCACTCATGTGCCGAGCACGCCCAGCCTCGTTCTGCAGCTCCAAATTAGCCAAGAGTTGCTCCAGGACCGACATCCCACCACCCTCCCCGACCATGGCTGTGGCAAGCCGCCCCATGTGCCCCAAGAGAGGCCAGCTCTATAGCTGTCTTCAGCGGCTCTCCCTGTCCCAGCTTGCCCTAGCACGTTCCACTCTGCCTCTGCCCAACCTGTCCGACTGCTCTGCATGCTCCGCCAGCAGCCAATGCCCAGCCCTGCAGAGCGGAGCCCAGCTTGCTTAGCGCAGAACACCACCCCTCACCCCAGCAGAGTTAACCTCTTTCGCTGCCACAGCCAGGGATGGGCTTAGAGGGGGGCGTTCACTGCCCCCACATTCACCTGGGGAGAGCGCCCCCTGCTGGGCTGGGGGAGTGAGACACACACTGAGGAAATAAAGTCCTCCTCCCACCTCCCACTGGTTCCAAGACATCTCCCCGCTTCCCTCCTGCACACAATCACCCCTCCTTTACCTCTGGCCCTGCAGGGTCCCTTGGCTTGGGTATGCCCTTTCTCTTGGTCTCATCAGCGCTGGGCGGGGGTGATGCCAGCAGCTCATCCAGCCAGCGTGCATTGGGATGTGGCTCAGAACCTGCCTCGCCCGGCCTTGGGCCCTCCTGGCAGCTCCCCACCAGTGCCAAGTTGTCCTCTTGGCATCGGTCAGCACCAGCTGTCCGGGGAGTGTCAGTCAATTGGACAGGGGAGGCTCGCTCCTGGTCTGGCTCTGGCCTTGTCAGCCACAGGGGGGCACCCAGCAGTGGCCTGCCTTGCTCCTCCCATATAGTGGCCGCCTCATCCACCACTGCAGGGCCCTTCAGCTCAGCCATGGCCGGCTCCGTTTGCGCCATAGGGCCCCCAGAACATGTGGCATCCAGGCCCTCCACCTCAGTCACTCCCTGATCACATGGGGCCTCCATGGCACCATCCAGGCAGGCAGAACTCCCAGCAGCCTCAGAGTCCTGCCGATCCTCGGCAGCGCTGAGTTGCCTTGCTCTCAGCCCCTCGGAGCTGCTCCTTTCCTCAGACTCTTTGGGGCTGGGGGCTGGTCCCTCCCTATCCGAGTCCCCCTGCTCAGAGAGGCCAGAGTCATCTGCCTCTCTGATGGGGGACCTGAGGGGCTTCCACTCCACAGCCCGGGATGGGAATGCCCACTCAAAAGACTGTGACAGGGTCCAGTTGGACTCGCCCTCCAAGGGGGGCCCAGAGTGGGGGGGCCCTCCCCTGGGCAGGGCAGCCAGGGAGCCCCCCAGAACTCCCATTCTTAGCCCCTTGTCTGGCAGCTGCACCACCCCATCTGAGGAGCGCCGTAGCCCCAGCTGTGGGCGCCGGAAGTCCTCATCTGTTGGCGCAGGCCCTGCAAATGGCTCTGCATCACTGGGGAGTGAAGGGGAGCCCCGCTCAGGAGATGGGGGTCTGTATGGGGACACAGCGGGTCCCTTGGGGGACTCCAGAGATTGAGAGAGACTGCAGGGGAGCTTAGGACACAGATTGAGGGTTCCTGGGGATGTAACAGGTGCTTCAGAGGCCCCTGGGGACTGAGTGATTCTGGGGGTCAGCTGAGCAGGAACATCAGGGGCACCTGGTGCCAGGGCCTGCCCTGCAAGGGGGCTATGGGAGAGCTCTGCGGGGGCATTAGGGGGACCTGATGCCAAGTCCCACCCTGCAGTGGGGGTATGAGGGAACTCTGCGGGGACATCCAGAGTGCCTGGTGCCAGGCCAGCAGGGAGGCCGGAAGGAGGTGGGGACCCCTCACCAGAAGCCTCCAGAGACCCCAGGGAGCGGGAGATTCTGTGACAGGGCTCAGCTGGAGTATTGAGGGCCAGGACTAGGCCTATGGGGATCTTAGGCAGAGACTCGGGGGTGTCTGGGAAGACAGACCCAACCCTGGTGCGGAGTTCAGTGTGGGCCCAGGGGGAGCCCAGGGCATGGAGCTCGGCGAGGACAGTGGGGAACCCTGGGGCTGAGGCAGGATGCTTGGCAGGGAGGTAGGGGGCCCCTGGATCCAGGGCAAGGCCAGCAGAGGTGCCAGGGACTGTCCTGCGGGGGAGCTCAGCAGAAGCCACAGGTATGGGGCCAGTCCGGGCCAAGGAGAGCTGTGAGAAGAACGAGAGATCAGAATCATTATCCATGCACCCCATCCCCAGACCAACAGGGCTCCTCCACAGACAGCTCCCAACTACTGGTGGAAGCTCTGGGCACTACCATTCCCCAGCACTCCCCCCGCGCCATCTGCCAAATGGCCCCCCCGACTCCCAGTGCTTACCCCCCATCTTTGGATGGTCCATGACCCCCATTGCCAAGAGCTCCCCCCCGCGCCCAGTGCTTTGCCCCATCCCATAGACAGCCCCCAGCCTCCAGCTCCCAGGGCTTCTCCTACACCAGGTCCCCAGAACCTGGAGCTCCCCATGCTGGATGGTGCCAATCCCCAGGACTTCCCCTCCCCACAAACACATTACTTCGCCCCCCGCACTCATACCTCCTGGGGCTTCCCCCCATCTCTCAGACATCCCCTGACCTCCACGACCCAGAAATCACCCTTGACCCTCAGATGCCCCCTGACTTCCACTCGCCAGGTCCCCACCAGCTCCTGTCCCTTCCCCATGGGGAACATCTCACTGGAGGCATTGAGGATGTTCCCCATGTGACTCAGCCCAGCTGGTTCCTAATCTCCTTTGGAGGGACTGCTGCCTGCCCCTGTCCCACCCTTTGAGCTCAGGCGACCCCTCCAGCCCAGCTCCTGCCCCATACCCAGCTCCCTAGCTTAGCCTCAACTGCAGCTTCCCATGATCTAGGGTCCCTCTCTTTCCCCACTGTGGGGAGCCTCATGGCAGGGAGATGAAGGCAGAGAGGAGGAGGAAGAAGAAAGCAGAAGAGATCAAGCCATACAGATGTAGAGTGGCATTCAGGGCTTTGGAGACTCCCAGCCCTAAGGCAGGAGGGTCAGATACCCCCTCCCCGGCCAGGGAGAAGGGAAGGGGGCCCACGTATCAATTTCCCACTCCCCCACCTCCACCACGGAAAGGGAGTTAATGGTTAACCTCTTCCCTGCTATCTCCCAGGAGTCCTGAGAGGAGTAGCTGGGGCGGGACACGACACATGCCCTCCCTGCCTAGGAGGTTGGCCAAGGGCCCAGTGGTGCCGGGAACCGCCCACCTGCTGCATACCTGCCAGGTCAGCGAGCTCAACGCAGTGAGTCAGGGCTGCTCCCTCCTGGGTGCAGGCATCCAGGCTAAGAGCGAGTGAGTGCCAAGTTCCCAGTCCCCAGGCCAGTGAGCCAGGGTTGCTGCTGCTGGGTGGTGGGGAAGCACCCTCCTCAGGAGATTCAATTGGTTGGCCTGGTCTCATATGTCCACCTCACTCTCCAGGGCTGGGCAAGATAAAACAGCATTGGCCTAGGAGCCTATGGGTGGAGGACCCACGGTGCCGTGCAGTATACCTGGGTTTCTGATCACTCCCTTCCCATGCCTGGGAGACACTCGATGGGTCCACGGATCCATGGTGCCACGCAGGACACCTGGGTTCCTGATCACTCCCTTCCCATGCATGGGGAAAATTCAGTGTGCCAAGGACTCAATGAGTGACGGACCCATGGTGCCATGCAGGACACTTGGGTTCCTGTGCCTCACTTCCCAGGAGAGCTGCAGGAGCTGGCATCCTAGGTCTGGCAGATAAGGGAGAGGAAACACGCACCCCAGAGAAAGGGAGCCCAGGAGGAGACAGGAGAGCCCGGAAGGAGAGCACCGAGCAGAGCAGCTGCCACGCTGGAGGGGGCGAGCCGAGAACTCACAACAGGTGGGGACGGCAACTTCTTGCGTCCGGACTGATCCCCATCGCAGCTGGCGCCGGCTGGGGAGGAGCCACTGAGAGAGAGGAAACACGGAGAAATTGGGGGTTAGTCTCCAGAACATCCTGCTGACTAAATATTCCTTGGAGGCAGCATGGCTTAGCAGGTAGGGCACTGGACTCTGGACTCCTGGGGTCTATTTTCAGCTCTGCTGCTGGGTGCCTTGGATAGCCCTTCTCTGCGCCTCAGTTTTCCCGTGTGTAAAATGGGGATAACGATACCTACCTCCTTGGGAAAGTGATTTGAGATCTATGGATTTAAAAGCTCTCTAGAAGAGCTCAATACTGTTATCTTCACCAGGATCAATCCTATCCTCTCTAACTCCACAGTTGCATCCCGTTCAACTCCCGCTTCCATTGATGGCCCCTTCTCCTCTTTACTACGAACTCCTCACCCTCTCATCCAAGGCCAGTCAGAACGTCATCACCTGCCCACAGCTGATCTTCTCCCATCCTCTCCCACACCATCCCATCCTCTCCCACACTAGCCCAGTGCCCCCTGCACCTGAATCATGCTCCAGGTCCTCTCTTCTTTTCCAAATGTTTCTCCAGGGTTCCTTCCCACCCAGCGCTCTCCCCACGTACCCCCACATTGTGGTCTCAGACTGTCAGCTCTCAGGAACTGGGAACATCTCCCAGGCCTTATCTATTGTCAACTCATCTTAAACACTTAAGCCAAGTGCACAGTCCTGCTGCGTGGACCCTTACTAAGTGGCTTATTTCGGTTTAGCTTAACCGCGTTCCTAACCAACGCAAAATAAACCAAAGCCGTGCGGACATGTTATAATTATCTAATATCCACCCACTTTGGAAATTGTGCCAAGTTTGTGATCTCAGCCACATCCTGTGGCAATGAGTTCCATAGGCTAACGTTGCATTAAGTGTTAAGGTCTTGTCCATATGCAGAGCTGCACCCCTCTAACTACAGGAGTAGTTTTATACAAATGCCAAAGACCTGTTTGGATGCCTTTAGGATTCTCCTCTACATCCAGGAAGCACCATATAACAATCCCTTTTCTGGCTTCCTCTCTGCTTCTGGGCTGGGGAAGACACAGGAAGATCTGGCACCAGATCCTAGAGCAGGAGTAGGCAACCTATGGTACATGTGCCAAAGGTGGCACACGAGCTGATTTTCAGTGGCACTCACACTGCTCGGGTCCTGGTCACTGGTCTAGGGGGGGCTCTGAATTTTAATTTAATTCTAAATAAAGCTTCGTAAATATTTTAAAAACCTTATTTACTTTACATACAATAGTTTAGTTCTATATTATAGACTTATAGAAAGAGACCTTCTAAAAACGTTAACATGTATTACTGGCACGCGAAATGTTAAATTAGAGTGAATAAATGAAGACTCGGCACACCACTTCTGAAAGGCTGTAGGACAGGGGTTAGCAACATTTGCCAGATTCTTAACCACAATGCAGTGCAGCACACCTTACCCACTCCTCCTGCCCTCCCCGTCCCAGCACCAAGGCCTTTATCCACAATGCCTTGCATGTCACACCCCTGCACATCAACCCCTCACCTTTCCTTGGAGGCTGGGCCAGGGTCTCTTTCTGCTTCTCCTTCTGGGGGCTCTGGTGGGCGTTCTCCAAAGAGACTCGGGCTTCCTTCCCTCTTTGTCCTGCTAGCAACTGGCTTGTCCCCACAGGACGCTTCGCTCTCCTGAGCTTCTGGGGGCCCAGATTCCCAGGAGGCCTCAAAAACGGGGGCGACGGCATCACCTTCCCCTCCCTCAGCACTAGACTGTCTCCAAAAGGCGACATAGCCTTTTGGCCTGAAGTGGGAGCTGCCATCAGGGCTGAAGGTTGAGCGTGGGCCCCAGGCCTGGCCGGGACTGCCCGACCCCTCTTTGCGGGGGCGCTCCATCTTGGCCAAGATCTCTTCTACCGTGGTGCCAGGGAAGCGCTCTGGCTTTGCCGCCACTGGCTTCACTTTGAATGGAGCAGCACCTTTGAGGACTCCTGGGGGCCCCTCAGCAGGAAGCATCACAGGAGCCAGTGATCTCTCTTCCACAGTACAGGGCAGCTCTCTGGCTGTGGATGGCGGTGCTCCGTTCCCATTGGAGGTCTCCACCGGGGGGCTCTTGAGGCCAAATGACAGGCGTTTAAGGGCAGTGCTGCTGCCACCATATGGCTTGGGACCCGCCAGCAGATTGATCTTCTCGGCAGAGGGGAACTCGAGGCGGGGAGGCCGCGACCCAGGGGATGGTGGCGTGATGCAGGGCTTGGCTGGTACAGCCGGTTTGGGCAGCACGCAGGGTTTGGGCCCGACTGGAGGCTTCAGGCGAGTGTCACCTGAGGCAGGGAAAGAGAAAGAGCCTCTCAGACCCCAACCACATGGTGGAGAAGCACCAACAGTGCCCCCCACAGAGCAGTCACTGCCCTGGCCTGCCCCCCCAACGGGGACAACCCAGACAGCCCAGGCGACCCCACCCCGCAGACTGGCCACTCTGGGGTGGACGTGGCCCTCCAGGGCCTGCGCTGACAGATGCTCGGTGCTAGGGAGTTGTGATAGTAGTGCCAGTCTGAGAACTCAAATTTATCTCACAGATGGACCTGAAAAGCAACTGGGATCATGGCCCCGTGTCCCATCTCCCACCCCCGAGCCAGCCTGGGGCAGGATCGGAGCTGATGTCCCCTAGATGGGAAAGATCCCATGTCCCATTCCACATTCCCAGGCATTTTTTGAACTCAGTGACGCTCCTTGTTCCCCTGTACCCATCACTCTAGTGAGCTGCTCCCCAACTCTGTTATTCTCTTTCCCAGACCCCCCTCTACTCTCCCCTTCCCCACCAGCACATACCTGTCTCAGAGCTGCCCGCCGGCTGCCCACCTCTGGCCCCCATGCTGCCATTGGAGGTAGGGCAGGGAGGTGTGGAGCGCAGGGAGTGTGTCTGGGAGGCCATGGTGACACCTGGGCTGAGGCTCAATGAACTCGATGCATGCGTCAGCCCCTAGGCAAGAGATGGTAGACCAGGGCTGGGTGGGAAAGGAGTAGTTAGATTCCATCCTCCCCACCCCCATCCCAGCGCCCATCCATGGCCCGATTTCCCAGCATCCCCTTCAGCTCCAGTCCCCTCCCTGCCACCCCTATGAAAGTCCCACATGACCCCCAGCCCCCCGCATCCCTCTGGTCACATCATGCTGCTGCCTCCAGAGGATGTGCCCTAGCCACGCACTGTAACACCCGCCCCCGACTGCAGGCCCCACATTTCACTGCACAGCCCCAGCGACACCCCAGCCTCCACTGCTCTGCACCCTATACAGCTGGGGAACAAACCCCCTTACCCCAACTTACACCCTGCACTCCTCCCACAGTGCCAACCCCTGCACTCCTCTCAGCCCCCTCAGTATCAACTCCCCACCCCACCTCCACACGGTACCAAACTGCCACCCCCTCCTACTTGGTGACAACCCCACCACACCCACCCACAATGACAGACCTCTGCCATCCCTCAGCCCCGCCATACACATCCTCAACTCCCCACCCCAACCCCACACATGGTGCCAATCTCCTGCCCCTCTCTACACAGTGCAAACTCCCACCCCCTCCCACATAGTGCTAGACCTCTACCTCTCTTCAGTCCCCCTATTCACATCACCTGTTCCTCCCTACACAGTGCCATCCTCCCACTCCCTACAGTGCTAGACCCATCTCTCCTCAGCACCCTCATGCACAGCACCAATTCCCCCACCTCTAACCCCACACATGGTGCCAACCCCCCACCCCACACAGTGTCTGACCCCTCCTTCCCCCAAATACTGCATCAACTCCCCGCCCCTACCCACACACAGGGGGCCAATCTTCAGCCCCTCCCTACACAGTGCCATCCCTACCCCCCCATACACAACCCCAACTTGCCACCCCTACCACCACATATGGAGACAACACCCTCCACAGTGCCAGTTCCCCGTCCCACACCCCTAGCCCTTCCTATACATACCACACACACCCCTTCACACAGTGCCAGTTCCCCTGCCTCATCCAGCCCTCTTCATACGGTGCCAATCCCTCATTCCCCCACAAACGCCCCAAACCCCGTCCCATTCTCAGCGCTGACTCCCCCCTCGCCCCCAGTGCCAACTCCCGGGCCAGCCCAGCCCCCAACTCTCCGCCCGCCCGCACGCATGCACAGCGCCCACGCCCCTCTGGGTTCCGCGTGGTTCAGCCAGCTGGACTCTCCCGGGCCGGCCATGGGGAGCCTGGCTCACCTTCCCCGTAGCGGCCTCATCGTAGGCCGGGCGCGGGGGGAGGAGGGGGGAGCTGGGGCGCACAAGCTCCCGTGACTCAGGCTGCAGGGACGAGAAAAACCAGCTCGCTCCGAGGGCCTGACTCCGAGTCCGCCCCCTGCAGTCCCAGCCCCGCCCTCCTTGCTCCACCCCTCCCCTTCACGACTCCTCCTGCCCCACTCCTTCTTCCCCCGTCCCACTCCCCTGGCCCATCCCCTCTCCCCCAGCCCCTCCTGTCACCACTCCTCTTGCCTCTCTCTCCCAGCCCCGCCTCCCTTTCCCCGCCCCTCCCTTTCACCACTCCCGTCTCTACCCCAGTTCCACCCCCTTCCCCCATTCCGTCTCCTAACCCGCCCCACTCTCCCTGGCTTGCCCCCTCCCGTCACATTCTCCTTACCGCGGCGCAGAGAGAACCGATCTCCGCCCCTCCCCGGGGACCGGACGTAACAGCTGCCCCAGCCAAGCGGGGCGGGGCGTACACATCTGGAAGCTATCGGGTCCCCCCCCCCCACGCCCCGAAATTTCCCAGCCTCCTGGCGCGGCGCTGGAATCCAAGGCGGCCCAGCTGGGCGCGGCGGCCGGCTCCTGCCTGATCTGCTCAGCGAGCCAGAGCCGGACCAGGGAGAGGAGGGGGTGGCGGTCCCGTGCCAGCCCCACATGGTCTTCTAGACACGGTCGAGCACGAATCGGGGGGTGCTGGGAGGGCGGGGCGGGAGGGAGTTGGAGTGAGCTGCGGGGCAGAACAAGCATCAGGGAAGAATAAGCATGCGGAAGTTTCTTTTCCCCGTGCCAACACCCGCCATCACACAATGCCCTCTCCCCCTACCCTGACTTCTACTATGCCAACCTCCTCCACATAGCATCCACTCTCTGCCTCCTCCCCATGCCAATACTCCCCATATCTTCCTCCCATTGGGCTGATACCCCTTATAGCCTATCCACATCACACTCCCTCCCCACACCCTGCCTTCCCTCCATTGTGCCAGTACCCCCCTCCCCTGCCTCCCCATCCCCATCTAAGCCCCTTCTCCACACCCTGCCTCCCCACATGTGAATACCCCCTTCCTGCTCTTCCCTCTTCCTCATGTCCATGCCTCTTGTGCCCCCTGACGCTCTCCTGCTTCTTTCCAACATTGCTGTAGCCTCCTGGCCGTGGACCCTGACTTCCTCCTGCACCAGGCCCTGGCATCACCAGACCTTTCAGCTGAGTGAAGAGTCCTAGTGTTATCACCACTGGCCAGCAGACAGCACCCCTCCCCTACCTCCTGAGCTCTGCTCTGAGACTGTGCACAGTGCTCTCCCTTTGGTGGGTAACAGATCCCAGCTTGTGCCAAACCCAGGGCAAGCCAGATTGCACATAAGCAGGATCTCAACACCTCTGGCTCTCCTGCCTGCTAGGGGGCAAGTGGTTCAGTGGGCAAGTGCTGGGGGAGGCAAGGATGATCGTGGAGGGACACTATCCTGGTGATCTGTACCCCTAACCCGCCTCCTCCACTCCTGCAAATCCTCCTGCACCCCCAATGTGACATACCCCCAACACCATTGCAGACAACCACACAGATCAGTCCAGGCCCCTGGGGGTTCTGCGAAGATAACTGAACCATTACACAGTGATTCAATTACAGCATGGGTGGTCCCCAGGCGAGGAATCAAGTGGAAGAGGATTTAAGAGCAGTTCAGACCCAGGGGGAGAATTAAGCTGCTTCCAGATGAGACCTGGGAGGAAGGCAAGTCTCAGGGGCTACCACAGGAGAAGGCTCATAGAAGAGGTCAAGTAGGGGTAGAATAGCTGGCTACAGAGTTCATGAGATAGAATCATAGAACTTAGAGGGGTCTACAGTGATCATCTGTATGCAGCACAAGCCATAGGACTTCTTTGACCAACTAGAGCAGAGCTTTTAGGAAAATATCCTCTCTTGACTGAAAACTTGCCAGTACTGGAGAATCCACCACAAGGCTTGGTAAGTTGGTCCAATGGTCATTTCTCCTTACTGTTAAAAAATATCCACCTTATTTCCAGTCTGAATTTGTTTAGCTTCAGCCTGGGCTAGTTAGACCTTTGTCTGCTAGACTGAAGAGCCAGTCATCAAATACTTAAAAATAAGAGGTTGCTCCACAGAGGGGGTGAGAACAGGATCAGTCACGTAGACCATGCCTACAGCCAATCACGGACTCAAAGTCCAAGGTCAGGGGAATTGTGGTTAGAGTTCTGCACGGGTGCAAGAAGGTGGATGGCAGCTTCTGGCCACACTGGGACATGGAGAAGGGAAACAAATCATCAAAGTGATAGGAGATCCCTGGGAGAGGAGCCTCAATAAAGATAGAGTCCATGTGTAGAATAGGAAGCAAAGGAGACTTCAGCCTTGTCTACACTATGGGCATTACAGCAGCACAGCTAAGGTGCTGTAGTTATGCTGCTGTAATGCTGTAGTGTAGGCACACGCTACAGCAATGGATGGGTTTTTTTCCATCACTATATCAAAACCACCTCCCTGAGCAACAGTAGTTAGGTTGATAGAATCATTTGTCTGTCCACATTGCCACAACTACACATGGATTATTCATACCTCAGAGTGCAGAAAGTGTGTCAACCTAAGGCTAAGTCTACATACAATACACACTTACTTCAATAGAACTACATCACTCGGGGGTGTGAAAATCTAACCCTCAGCGTAGGGAGCGCTGTGTTGGCGGGAAAGATTCTCTTGCCAACATAGCTACAAACCTCTCTCTCCCGTTGGCTTAGAGCATCTTCACCGCAAGCGCTACAGCAGTGCTGATGCAAGTTTCTAGTGTAGATGTTAAGTGGAGACCAGGCCTTGGGATGGAGGCAGAAGGAGGCCAAGGTTACTGGTAGAGGGTAAGCTGAAGCAGGGGAGGGAATACCCAAGTGTGTCAGGCCTCTTTCCCATGGGAAACCTCCATGTTCATATTGGAAATGTTCAAACAAAGCCAGGAACTCTCTTAGGACAGGCAGAGGGAGCAAGCAGGGAGGAGTCCAAAGTTACATGCAGCTAATCAGGGTCACAGCTATCAGTGGTGCACAGGAGACCCAGGGTTTGTCTACACTACAAAATTAGTCCGACTTCAGTTAGGTTGACCTACAGCCACCACAGCAATTAAATCAGCTGTTAGAGTCCACATTGCCCTCCTTCTGCCAGTGGTGCACATCCACACCAGGAGCGCTTGCACCAGCTGAAGTGGGTCATTGTGGGGCACTGACAGCCACATAGGACTCACAAAATGTGAAATAATAGCAGCTGGGTGGCAGAGGGCCATGAAGATGGCAAGTGCAGGTGAGGAGAAGGTGATCAGCTGCTTGGGTGGGGAGGCTGGGATCAAGGTGCTGGACAAACACTGCCAGGCTGGGGTGGAGGCAGCAGGATGTGTCCAGCTGTAGCCAGGCAGGAGGTGGATGCAGGGAGGTGTGGTCAGGAAAGGGTGTGTTGCTGATGAGGGCACAGGCAGGGCTTCAAGTGGGAGGATTAGGGGGTGCACCCCAACAGAAACCTGGAGCTAAGTGGCTGAGGGTAGCACTGTGAACCCTGTCTGATGAGATCAGATGCTCCCAGAGACACAGACACACACAGCCCTTTGAAGGTAACTCTATGAGCTGGTCCGAGGCCTGAATCTGGCAAGGTCCCAGAAAGCATGGCCATCCGATGGGAGGAACTGTGAAGGAGATACAGGTTGAATCCTCCAGGGCAGGCCAAGGCTGGAGGCCAGGGACTGGGAGTTGGAATCAGTCCCCGGGGTATGGCTGGAGACTAGCAAGGGGCACTCTGGGAACATGGCACTGAGACCCCACAGTGATACACGGGGCTGAATGACCCACTGTGTCTGGGCATCCTACCATCCACAGCCTACCCTTCCTCACACCCTTTTCCACCCCATGTGTTCCTCTCCTCCACCACCCCATCCCTGCTGCCAGTGCCCCTCCACGCCAGAGTTGTTAGACCCAGAGCAGTTTGTGACTTTCCTGCTCCTCCCCATGCCGTGTTTCTTCCAAAGCCCCAGAACCCCAGGCCTCCGTTTCCCACCACTTGCAGCCTGACAAACACCTACCCTTCAATCTGGGACCCCAATCACCCATACAGCCCCCACCCCCTGTTCTCACTATCAACCCCACGCACACTACAATCACACCACGCACTCCTCCCTTCTTCGGGAACTCTTACAGACACCCGGGTCCCGGCCGCTCCTCACCGGCCTCCGCGCCGCGCTCAGAGTCGGCACCGCCCCGACCCCTTCGCAGCATATTCATGAGAAGCAAAACAAGAGGAGACAGCTTCGCCCTCTGCTACATACTCATGAGCTATGCAAATATACCGCACTAGACACGCCCACTCCCATGTGTGACCTTGTTGAAGCGATCATCCAACAGGCTGGGTTTGCCATAGAGGGCGGAGCTAGACGGGCCCTTCTCCTACCCAAGATGGGCTGCGTCCTCCCCAGCTGTTACTGAAGTACCTGTCTCCCGGCTTGCAGACCCTTTATCCTCAGGGCATGACCCCTTCATCCCTACTATCACAGCCTGGAACATCCCTGGGGCCTTTGCCAGGACCCCACTGGCACTAATTGCTAGGTGCGGGAGGGAACCTTGTCCCCAGCTCACATGTGGAGAGTGTGTGTGTATTCACCCTCACTGGTATCACAAGAGCCTGCAAAGGGCTGGCTACTAGCTCCCACCACTCTAAGCCTGATCCCCCATAAGTTGGTACTAGGTGTCCTGTACCCCAGAGACCCTGTACCCATAATAAATAGAATCAGTACTGCCCTGCTCAAGACATCTTAATGTTCACCCATCACTGTTCCATAAAGCCTGCTCCCCCCACTGCCCCCCGAATAAAGGTTCCTTGGTGTAAGAGTGACATGACCTTTAATGCTGGAGGGGCAGGACCAAAAGCTGGAGTCCCCACTCCGGCCACCCCTCATGTCCACCTTACTCGGTTTGTGAAATCCTGTTGGTTAATTAACATCTCTTGGGAAACCACCAGCAAGAAGGGCAGGTCAAGGCCATAGGTCACATAGAGGACATTTGTCCACATTGTGCTAGATCTAAAACCCTCAAGTTGTTTCACCCACATTAAGACACATCAAGTGTCACTCACTAGGTGTGAGAGAGACTCATTAGCATGCTGTCTCACTCTCACATTCCTAAGCTGCGCTGGCTCATTTTGAGTAAATAGACAAAGATTTAAAATATTTTTACTTGGACCCAGTCAGAGACAATACATCCAGGGCTTACGGCTTGGAAAGCCTCTTTCCAAGCTTGTGTACTGCAGTGACTATGGAGACTACAGGCTCACTCTGTAGGAGAGGAGGCTAGAAGGGGTATGTAAGTGTGTGTATACTTGGTGGTCAAGAAAATATTAGTTTACCCAAAAAACAAGCAGGACTTGATTGAAAAGTTGCAGGTTCTGCAAAATAACAGTTCAAAATTTAAACCACCGGCCAAATTCATGTCCTCAGGGCTCTCCAACCATCGAGGGCAGCAGTGTCCAATACATTTGCCACTTGCCACATGTGGCTAATAGGCTATTGAATGGTGGCTAATGCATGTGGCTTTTTTATAATGTGGCTAATAAGAAAAATTCAAAACCACAAGTGTGACTAGCATCATATCTCGATTGGACACCACTGATCTAGGGTTTATTTCAACCAGCTAATAATTATTAAAATCCACTACTTTACATTGCAAAGAAACTTTAAGTGCCCTAGACCTTAATATGAATTAGGACATTTAAGTGTTTCATATACAATATTAACCAGTGTACACTTTAAAACAAACTATTAAGTGCTGGTTATGTTAAAATCTTGGAGTGTTGGATGGCACCAAAGATGAGAGGCCCTGTCTTGAGCAATGATCTAACACTCTACTTGGAAAGTGTCACACTTGGTAACCCTTTGTATCTCTGCACAGTGCCCCTGCCAGGCAGCTACCCTTAATGAGTCCAACCAGTCTCATCATGGCAGCTGCTTACATTGCCCAGCACCCAGGGAAAAAACAGCCCCCTATTTACAGCTGTGGTAGGATTGCAGGAAGGGGAGAAGCTGTTGTACCTACACCCTCCTATAGCCCTGTGTGATGGAGGGAGAAGCTGCCATGGAACAAAGAGAGGCCTCATAGTCCTGGGGGCTGTAAGGCTTTGGTCTGATTTTGGTTGTTGGGTTTAGTGTGCAGGTGTCTGGGCAGCTGTCACATCGAGGTGGGCAGATCAGGCAGTCCCTGCTGGTTTTAAACTCCACAGCATTGCTGGGCTCCTGTTCTAGCATAATACACGGAGAGGAGTTGCCATAGCTGCCTGCAGCCCTTCCTTCCCATTTATTCCTGGCAACTTTGGAGTTCTGGTAAATAATCCACAGAAATTAGGCCAAAGGAAATGGGACCCTGGAGAATTTCCCATGAGAGCCAGCTTCCAAGTGCACAATTAACCTGCTGAAGCCTTAGTTATAAAAGCCACTGTCTCTGGGGCACATTCCTCTCCCTTGCCCAGTACCCACAGCTCTCTCCTCTCTCTGAGAGCTGCAGCCTGGCAGAAGTGCTGATTCAATTAGAGTGAGGCAGAGTGGGCCCTCTGACTCACAGGTGATTGAAAGTGGAGCCACAGACACTTTAATGGAGCACTGAGGTCCGATAATAGGTTCTAATCATATCAAGCCTCCTGCCCTCAGCTCAGATCAGTTGTCCTGGCAGCAAGGCACACTGAGGAAAGGCCTGTAATGGAGATGGATGCTGCATCCACCTGCTGGTCAGTGACTCACACTTCCCCTCACCCACACTCAGAGCTGGTCAGAGCTCCAGCCCCAGAAGAGACAGTATGAGGTTCTCAGCCCTCCATGCAGCCCCAAGGGTGGCTGTTAGCAGAACCAGGTGGAGGGGAAGCATTGGATGCCAACCAAGTGCCCACAGCTCCAGAACACTGCATCCCTCAGCAACATGCAGCTGGAAGATATTAGGTATGTCATGGAGGGAAGGGCTCCCCCAGCCTGGATCACAGCACCCTCTGCTGGGCTAGAGTTCCCTACATTAAGCCATACTGGGAACAACTCTCCCAGTCCTGCTGAGGTTGGTGATGGCTCCAGCAGCCGGAGAGGGGAGGGAAAGGAGACCCTAACACTTGGCTAAACCTTATTACTATTGATTGCCTCCTTCATTAGGTGGCTCCCCAAGGTAGCTAATGGCCTTTAATACAATTAGGGCCACAACTTACTGGAACACAGTGAGATAAGGCTCTGGCCCAAATTCAGCCTTGTGCTGCAACGCATGGGAAATGCAGCAATCAGGAGGAGGAGACCACAGCTGCAGAATGACCTCCTTCCCCCTGGGCAAGAGAGGGCTTTGACTGCTCTAGAGGGGAAGCTCTGTTGGCACTGGGAGATCCTTCCGTCTGTCACCTGGCCACGCATCAACAGAGAGAAGCTCCGTCCAAAGTCGCTTGATTTTATTCTGTCCAACTGCTGCGTGAACAGATCAAATACAAAAATAAACAGAACATAAAAAACACAGATGGAGCCCAACTACAGGCCAGGGGATGGACCCCTCTCAGCCAGCCAGCTCTCCCCTGCAGGGCCTGTGGATCATGCCATCTAGAGTTTGATATGAGAGTCTCCTGATAGGATATCGGGGAGCTCCCACAGCATGGAGAGAAAGGAGGGGTGCACCCTCTCCCCTGCTCTCTAGCACCCCCTGCCTTTATCCAGAATTCAGCAAAGTCCCACAGTTCCATGGGGGAGGAGGAGTCAGGGAAGATCCGGAAGTAGGGCTGGTTCTAGCCAACAGAGCACCCCTCCAGCCCATGTCCCTGGCAGAAGAGGTGTGGGGGCACTGGAGGGAGGAGGGGATGTCTAGGCTCAACTCAGTGACCTATGACCTGTGCAGTCAGGAAAGGGACAGGCTACTCTAATCAGAGCCAGATGCGGAGTCCTCCAAGCTGGGTGGCGTGCTGGCAATTTCCTCCTCCTCTGAGTCCTGTGGGTGGAGGGGAAGTATGTTAACAGGAGACTACCTACAGCCACAGCTGCCAAATGGGGCAGAAGCCCTTCCTGCCCCACCCACACCTACCTCCTTCTTGTTGTCACCAGAGCTCTCCTCACTGGAGACGAACTCCTTGCTCTTGAAGCTCTCGCCAAGCTGCTTGGCAGGGGACTTGGCTAGCGCCTTGGATGGTGCTGCCTTCCTCTCTACTTTCCCCTTCACCTGCTGCTTCTTTTTCTTGGATTTCTCTCTGTGCAGGAAGGGGAACAGCGAGCAGAGGGTCATCCCGAGCCCCTACTGCACTGGTGGAGGTGCCATGGGGCTGGGAGGAAACAGACAATCCTCCACTCCTTGCACACTACATGGGCCACACCTTTTCCCTTCATCTCACTGCCTGCCCTTCGCCACCCACCCGTGGTCCCAGCAGCTCAGTCAACTCACTTCTTGGAGCTCTCCGATTTGCCCCCCTCGCAGTACTCTTTCATGGCCTTCTCGTAGTCCCTCTTGGCATCTTCCGCCTTGCGATCCCACTCCTGCCACCAGAGCACAGAGTTGGTGATGCCTTTCCTTGCTCACCTGCCATGCCCCCAGTTTAACTTCTGCTTTGCCAGCCCCCCAAAGCCAGATGCTCATCCCCATCTCCTCCCAGTACAGGTCACAGCCCCCGCCCTATGTTGGGGTGGCCTCCAAGACCTCTTCCATTTGGTTCCCCAAGAATTCCCCAGCCAGACCTACACTCAACACTACCCCTACCATTTCCAGACACAGCCCTGCCAGCCCACCCCCACACAGTCCCCTTCCCTCTCCTCCAACACCCACACCACCGAAAGAGAAAGTTAGAACACACCCTCCCCGCTCCTGCCCCCCGCCCAATGACACAAAGCCACCTCTTTCTTCTCCTTGGACATGCCCTTCCAGAGCTCCCCAGCCTTCTTGGACAGGTCAGTGATGCTGATGCCGGGGTAGTCTAATTTGATCTTCTCGCGGCTGGCATTCAACCACAGCATGTAGGCAGACATGGGCCTCTTCGGGGCGTTGGGGTCTTTCCCTTTCTTACTCTGGCAAGAGGAGGTGGTAGGTGCATAGACAGAACAAGCAGGGAATCCATCAAGACATGGTTTTAGAGTTTCTTGGACCAGAGGCTCTGGCCCCCATGGCAAGGGCCCCTTGTGTCCCCCATTAACACGGGGGAGAGAAGGGGCATTCGATACCTGAGCCCTTCCTCCCAGCAGCCAGCCACACTCATGGGATCCAGGCAGCATGAGACTAAGACAAGGCAGCTAGGGCCAAGGAGCCCAACGGAGCCAGTGGGCCCGGCTGGGGCAGGAGTGCTGGGAGGCTGTCAGATGAGGTTGGGCGAGTGGCACAGGGCTGAAGAGCTCCGTGGCATGTGTGTGTGTGGGGGGGGGGGGAAGGGGGGTGTCACTCACCCCCAGCTGGAGGTTGTTCAGTGTCCTATGCTGGGGAGCAGCAGAACCCTCAGGACAGTTTCCCATCACAGAGGACACTCACTTATGGCCTTGTCAGCCACCTAAGCAGAGCTCCCAAAGGCTTCATCTCCCCATAGGACTGGCACGCGTGCTGGAGGTAGAGGATCCCACTCCTCAGAGTTAGTGGTTGGAACCCACACAGTCCCCTCCACCAGGATGGAGCTCTCACCTCTGATGGCTTCTTGCGGGGCTTGCGCTCCTTGACAATCTTGGCTTTCTTGGCTGGCTTCCTCTTTTCCTCACGGTCGCTGCCACCGTCACTACTGGCAGAAACTTCGCTGTCGAACCTGCAGGAGGGAACAGTAGCCTGGTGTCAGCCCCACCCCCACCAAACACCCCTGCTCCCAGGGCTGGCAGCCCACAGCTCAGTGAGGTCAGTACAAATCAGGCCTAGCATGGGCAAATTGCTCCAGAGGTGTCGGCTGGAGGGGATAGGGCATTCCCAGTATGGCTTGGGCATGGCAACAGGAACAGCCTCCTCACCTGTCCCTGGAAATAGGGTGGCAAGGGGCTCTGCCAAGCACTCTGGGCAGGGTACAAGAGGCACGGCCAGCTCTTCTGCACACCAACTGTTCCCATCCCCGGGTGTCACCCCAGACCTGCTGGCAGCAGACCTTCCCCTCCCCCCGCTCTTGGCCACCCAGCTGGGAAGCAGCACAAAGGCCCCAGCAGGAAAATAAAGGGGCTGACAAGGAGCCAGATGGAGACAGAGGCCACAAGAGCTTGGCTGGTTAATTGCACCTGCACTAGCCAGGGTGGAGTATGGCTCAGCCTTTGCCTTTCTGATCCCATGGGCCAGGCAGCTAATTCCACTGTTCCCCCTGCGTCTGGGAAAGCTGCTGCTGTCACTGCATATCTCACTGACAGCACGGTGCCCTGAAGACGAATGGGACAAGCCTCCCGTAGGGATCTGTCTCAGCTGGAGCTGCACAGAGCCACAGAGAGAGACAGGGATCGCTGGGGCCCCATGGCCCAGTATGAGAGTCCTGGAAGTCATGGTCCTGCCCCTGTGTGGGTCCTTGGGGCCCAGCACACTAAAGGGGTCACTCCCAAGAAACTGTTTACAGGCTGGGCATGGACTGGACACTGTGGATCTGTGACACCATCCCACAGCCCAGTGTATCTCAGTGGTGGGAAATCTTTGCCAGAGTTCTTGCCATTTGCTCCCATCATGCCTTGAGTAGCACCCCAGATTCCTGGTCCATCAAGGTCAGGGACTCACAGAGCTGCACAATGTCCACCCATAATTATTGCTGTTCCATGCTACAGAGGCATCCTCCCCATTAGGCAGTCCCCTCAGCTCCAATCATTCCCGTGAATGCCAGCAGCATTCCCTCTGGCAGGAGTGCCTACTGCACTGCTTCAGCTCATTACAGAGCACAGATCTTCGCAAACAGCAGAGGCAAAAACCTCTGCTATCCTGCTGCCTATCCTCTGCTCTGAAACCACTCTGCCTCATTCAGGGAACTTTTATTATTTATAATGTGGTAGTGCCAATCAGATATCATGGCCCCACTGTGCAAGATGCCGTACAGGCACATAAGACATTGTCTGGGGCAGGGACTATCTAAGCAGCCTATTGATTTCAGACACTGGTACAACCCACCACTGAGATGCAGCCACCTCGGGGGGAAAGGCAGAAGGTGTTAAACAGCTCAGGACATGAAGAGAAGAACCCCATGTTCTACTGGGGCTATGGGGCAATTTAGACCAACAGAAGGGAGTCCCCAGGGTGATGGCTGGCCATTGAGCCTAATGGCCTTAACCCTGTGAAAATGGCCAGGGAGACAGCAGCACGAGGCCACCTTGCACACTGGAGCACTGGCATCAGCTCTGGAGGCCCTATAAAGGCAGAACGCCCCGTACTGAGCCACTCGCTGCACATGGCAGCACGCCACCCCATAGCACCAGAGGGAGACCAGAGCTGATGGCACTACAAATACAATGTCCTGCCCCTGCAGCCCCCATGGGGAGAGTTCCCATCTGAGAATGGGCCAATCAAAGGGCAAGGTCACAGCCCAAGAGCCCCATGCCAGACAGCCTCTGTCCCCTACTCACTCTTCTGCTACATCCTCGTCCTCCTCCCCGGGGTTAAATGACTCATCTAGAAGGAAAAGGAATGCATTGGTTATTCTCCACCTCAGGGTGGGGGCGGGGCAGGGCAGGAGAGGGGAATGGGGACAGCAACAGCCCAGGGGAAAAAGCTGAGTAAAGAGCATGGGAATGTCTCTTTGACCCCAGCTGGGGACAGATCTCTCAGTCATGGGGAGGAGCCCCAGTCGCTGGATAGCTGGGGGCAGATGTCACAGCCAGGGGGAGGAGCCCCAAGCACACGTCTCACCAGTCTCTTCCCCAGACTCATCACTGCTGTCATCAGCATTCTCCTCCCGGATCTTTCCCTCCTCCTTCATCCTCTCCAGGTAGGCATCATGCTGGTCCTCATCAGAGTCAGCGTATTCGTCATAGCTCTGCGGCATGGACTGCACAGGGAGCACGGGGAAGTCAAGTAAGTGCCACTCTCTACCCCTCCCACCCCAGCAGATGCCGCCCTGTATCCCAAGTGTGTAGAAAACTGAACTACAACTCCCAACATGCTCCTGTGTGCACACCCCCCACCCCTCCCCCAGAAAGGATCCCCAGCACTCCAAGCACAGGCTGCATACAGGGACCAGAGGAGCGGTGTTAACCAGGTTAGGTGGTGCCCACTTGGCAAGGAGATTGGGAGGGTGGGCATGGCCCCCCCCTTCCCTCCCATGGCTCATGCGGGGTTACTGTGGTTAGTAGAGAGCACCACAGCCATGCAGAGGAGACCTGCACCAGGAGGAGGGGAAATCGCACGGACCTTTTTCTTCTATAAGGGCAAGGAGAGAAGAGAAAGTGAGGAGGCAGAATCTGCAGCAAGAGAAAGAACCCCTGCCCTAACCCAGCCTTCTGAATGGCTATAAAGGGCTCCCGGTTGGGATGGGACAGGGGACCCAGCAAGTGCCCTGCCCCACGCCACTGCAGGTACCTCCTTGTGGCCTCGGTTCTTGATGTTCAGCTTCTTGGCATTGACGAAGTCAAACAGCTTCCCGTACTCCTCCCTGCAGGTGGGTGACAGTGGGAAGATGGGGTCACGGAGAGGTCAAGTTTAATGCTCCCCCATCCACAAGCAAGCGAGAAGGCAGCGCAGGGTGATGGCGTGGAGAATGGCAGCCCCTTGCACTGCCAGGCTGTGGTGCCAAAGATTTCCCCGGGGCTCAGTGAGGAGCAGGATACCAGTGCAGGCCGAGACAGCGTTGTGTCACATGGAAGAGGGCGGAAGCCAAGGAGAACAGATGGGGCAATAGGCAGTACAGCCATGGGTACAGAGGGCAGAGAGCAGACAGTAGCTGCTTGGGGAGGATTCACCCTCCCTGCTCTGTGCTGCTGAAGGTGTACCGTATGCCCAGAACAGGCGGGGTGGGTGGGGGGCAGGCTCACCTCTCTATGCTGCTGAAAGTGTACTGTGTGCCCTGCTTAGTCTCGATCTCAAAGTCAAAGGAGCGAGTGGTGGTGGTGCCACGGGCGAAGTTGACGAAGGAGATCTCATCAAAGCGAATGTGCACCGGGGGCTTGTGCACATAGATGAAGCCACGCTCCAGCGGGTAGAGCAGCCCCGAGCTGGCCTTGTAGGAGCAGGTGATGCACTGGGCTCCGGAGTGCCTGGGAGGGGAAGAGGGCGGGGGAGCGGACGGGACAAACGGGGTTACAACAGCAAGACAGCAGCCAATGGTGGGGAGGGGGAGGATAAAAGGATGAGAATCTGCCACATTTAGCTCTGAGGCACAACTTTCCTCCCACCTACCACTGGGAACTCCCAGCCACAGGATGTGGAAAAAGTCCACCACAGCCAGGCATGTAGGTACAGGACCTCACAGATAGGAGTCATTTCTAAACATTTAATTAGCAATAGGCTCTGTATCCCTTTCCCCACCACCTGAGCTAGCCAGACCAGGATCACAGCTGGTGCCTCCTAGAGATGAAAGGGCCCATATTCAATTCCCCACCTGAAAACAATCTCCTGCCCTGGGACCAGATTAGAATCAGAGCCCATTAGAAGAAAAAGGCCCTGTGTCCCATTCATCACCCCCTGAGTTAGATAGTACCCTTGCCCTGGGACAGAAGCCCCCTAGAGGGGGAGGCACCAGGTCCCACTCCCCTGTCCACTGTGTGCTCACCCCTGGAAGTTGCCAGGCACAGTGATCTTGCGGTTCACCAGTGCTTTCATGACCCGACTGACCATCTCATAGAGCGAGCCGGACATGTTCTTGGTGAGTCGGCCCTCGAAGCGCTTCTCCACCTCATCCCTACGGCATGGGAAGAACAGCAGCATGAGGACAGAGGGCAGGAGAGTACCCAACACCAGCAGGAGCAACACAGGATGACCCCGGAGAGCCCATGACAACTGAGAGAGACAGTATGGGGAACCCTCAGCACTCAGGGATAAGAGGGCCACCAAGGAGGATAATGCATAGTTCTCGGACAACAGTATCTACTCTCAAGAGAAGAGAGCCCGTTCCCGAGGCTTGGAAGTGAGCGACCCCAGATGGGGATGGCCAGACACTCATGCCAGACAATGGTTAGAGTCCACATGGGATTAGAGGGCTCTTGCCAGGAGAATAGTAAGACTAACAGAGTGGAAATGGCTCGGGGGAGGGGGCTTGCCAGGATGGCAGGAGTGGGCAGAAGAGAGGGGGTTAGGCCACAGCACAGGGCAGAGCCAAGCTGGCAGGAGCAGAGGGATCCTGTGAAGGTACAGGGCTGGGGGAAGGGCCAGACTACTGGTGGAGGAGGGGGAAAGGCCACTCACTCATTCATGTTAAGGGTTAGGGAGATGTCTTCGTCTTTGGAGAAGAGCAAGATCAGGAAGTGGTAGCGCGTCTGGCCCTGCTTGATTGGAGGGTCCAGGCTGATCTGGAAAGGAAGCCAAGGATATGGACAGGTAAGGGATCCCAGAACCTCAAGATCACGGCTCTCCTCCATTCCAGCCTGCTCCCACCTCCATGCAACATCCCTCCCAAGTACTGCAGGGCAGTCCGTCGTGCCCCCACACTCCCACAACCGCAGTTCTCAGCCCCCAACACAAGTAGCTCGTTTGGGCCTTTTGATCCACTGGCTAGAGTGGGATTCGCCAACCCTCACATTCCCCTCAAATACAGTGGAGGGATCTGCTAGCCCTCCCACCCCACCCCTCGTCTCTCTCCTCACCACAAAGAACATCTGACGCTGGTCCTTGTGGGGCAGCAGGAAAAGGCGCAGCACGGTGGTGTAAGGGATCTTGTAGTCAAAGGTCTTGCCATGCAGGTGCAGGAAAGTGGGGTAGATGCGGATGTCATAGCGGCCACGTGGTGTCAGGCACTGCAGCTCCCGGAAGATGCAGATGGCATCCCCAGTTGCCTGGATCACATCCGCTTTGGACAGCACATTCTGGGCAAAGGCCTAAGGGTGGGGGAGAATAGGAGGGCTTTATTCCAGACAGCTGTATGCAGCTCCCCAAAACTGCGCCCACCCCAGCAAGCACCTTCACAAAGGCCACAACCCCATTCCCTCTGGCCCATGAACTCCCACCTCCACATGGATCATGTCTCCCCCACCCTGGCCCACACGCACCTCCACAGGGTCCACGCCATCCTCCTGCGTGGGCGGCACGTAGAAGCGCACCTCCATGAGCGACACCTCAGCATCATCATTCTGATGGAACTCCAGTGTCACCTCATTCTTGCCCGTAGTGCACTGGGAAACATTGCTGAGCGGGATCTCAAACACGGGCTGCTCCCCGATGTCAAAGGACAGAAGCTGGCCTGTGGAGAGGGGGAACCCAGTGCATCAGCTGGGGGGCAACGGACCACCCAGCCGCTTCTCCTATCAGACAACCTCCGCAGTCAGCAGCCTAGATGGCAAGGACAGGGCTGAGTAGCTATAAGGTGGTACTGGGCAGATAGGAGCAACTCAGAGGTCCTCCACAACACAGCGCCCCCCTGCAGAAGAAGGTGGAGCTATAAGCTACTCCCTCTCTGCTGCACACTTAGCATACAGCTACACTACCAGCCAGATCGGCAGATAGCACCCGATGTACTGGGGACTGATTTATCGCGTCTCATCTAGACATGATAAATCGATCCCCGAATCGGCACCTGTACTCCATCTTGGCAGAAGGAGTAACCAGAGTCGGCGGAGGAGCAGCCGCGGTCAACCTGCTGCCGTGAGGATGGCCAAGTAAGTCGACCTAAGGCATTGCGACTTGCGTTATCTTAGCTTGATCCCCCCAGTAGCGTAGCCCAGCCTTTAGCTATCCACTCCCAATGCTAGCCCCCAAATCTGAATCATGGGAGGAGCTGTGCTCCTCTCCCTGCTATACACCCCTTTTCTCCCAGAGCTGGTCTTCATCACAGGCTTAACTCCAGCTCAGTCACAGGAGTGACTGGAGGAACACTCCATGTTCACACAGCCACTAGCAGCCAGCATTCCCAAAGCCGAAGGCGGCTGTTAACACGTACTGCTACCCTGAGGTAAATGCAGTCAAGAGGCAAAGCAATAGGTGTTCATGCCCACTGAGACATGAGGTCCTTCAATCCCTTCCCATCAGCCCCCTGACCAGAAGTGGCCTGTGTCTGCCTCTGCTTAGCTCTCCATTTGCAGCCTCTCCACTAGCCTCCATCTCTGGTGTCTGGTAGAGGATGAGGCCAGCTAATCTGCCTGAGGATGAATGACCAGGGTGGGTAGACAGGTCATCCCCAGTACCCCATGAATACGAGCAGAGTGACACAAGGAGCTGTGGTGCTATGAACCTTGGGCTAGCTCTATTGCTTGCCAGGGCCAGATACAGCGCCGGCACAGATGTGGGGTATGACAGCAGCAAAAACGTGGTTCCACTGTCACAAGTTAGGCTACCGCAGATAAATTTGTCCCAGGCTTCACAAGCAGTAGACAGAGTCACCTCCAAACTTCACAGTCCCCCAGTTCCAGCCCTTCACACACAGATCCTTCTCCGCCAGCTCCAGACGATAATGGGACTTGAAGAACTCTGACAACTTGTCAAACTCCTGAGATGGAAGTAGAGAACGACCATCAGAAGCCACCATAACCCAGCAGCCTGAGCTGCGATTCCAGGGATCCTTCCCCCACCCTGGATCACATCAGGGCTCCTTCCCTCCCAGAGAGGCCTGGTCACTGCTAGTACTTCACAGCTCCGCCTTGGTAACAAATAGCAGCAGTAGTGGGGAGCTCCAGCACTCTCCCATCTAGGATGGCTCGCTGCAACACACAGCACGTGCCAGGAAGCAACAGAGCTGGGGAAAGAATCAGTCACTAGGACAGGGGTGGGCAAACTTTTTGGCCCGAGGGCCACATGGGGCTGTAAAACTGTATAGTAGGTAAGGAAGGTAAGTAGGGAAGGCTATGCCTCCCCAAACAACATGGCCCTTGCCCCTATCCACCCCCTCTCACTTCCCACACCCTGAGTGCCCCCCTCAGAATCCCTGACCCATCCAACCCCCCTTCCTTGTCCCCGACCACCCACTTCAGAAACCCCCCGACTCCTACCCACCCCCCGAGACCCTACCTCCCATTTAAGCCCCCCTGCTCCTTGTCCCAACCGCCCCCACTAGTGACTCCACCCCCAACCCAACTCCTCTTGCTCCCTGTCACCTGACTGTCCAGACTCCTATCCGCACTCCCACCCCATGACAGGCCCCCCGAGACTCTCATGCCCTATCCAACCGCTCCCTGTCCCTTGACTGCCCTGACCTGTATCCACACCCCCACCCAACCACCCGCTGGAACTCCATCTCCTCACTCTCTCTCCCCAACCTCCCTCCCCTTGAATCTCTGCCCCATCCAATCGCCCCTTGCTCCATGTCCCCCGACTGCCTTCCGCAACCCCTTGCCCCTTATCCAATTCCCACCTCCCCTGGCTCTCCAGAGCCAGTCTGGCTACTGCAACACTCCTTGGCAGGAGCAGCAGGCTGGAGCGCGAGTGGTGTGGCTGCGGGACAGTGGGGGAGGGGCTGAGGCTCACCTCCCCGCCCAGGTGGGCCGGATGTGTTCCGCACGCTATAGTTTCCCCAACCCTGCACTAGGAGAACTACGACCACAGAGCTAAAGGAGAGCAAGCAGGAGTTACCAGCCCAGCATCTTTACTGGACGCTTATGTGGAGCCGAAACCTCTTGGAGGGACACACCCCAGTACATGACTGGAACTTGCAGAGGTGCCAGCCAGAGCGTCCAGCCGGTCAGAGCAGCTGCAGCCAAATCAGGAACATTTACATGTTCAAAGAACTCCCTGCAGTTTGACCGGACTTTCTCTACCTGGTGCTGACGGGATGTTTGTTCCAGCCCTCACACTCACTGAAGTTCCCTTTAAACTGTGTGGCCGTGCAGCAGCCTATTAAGTGCTGGACAGATGCTCAGGGCTGTGGTGGGGAGAGATTCCATCCCAACTACAGACCTGCTGAGGCTGGTGAAGAGGTGCCCCTCCCTCAGCCCCAGTCCAAACCTGCCACAGCCATGAGATACGCTCCAGGCCAGGGGCTGCTGTAGAGAACTGGGGTGAGTCCTCTCTCTTTGCCATAGCCCCAGGGCAGCCTATGCCCCAAACCCCTCATCCCCAGCCCCACCCGAGAGCCATCCTGTTGGTATGGCAAATTGGGGTAACTGCTCTGGGCCCCAAACTTCAGTGTGTGTGGATCGTGCGGGAGGCGATGGGCCAGGGTGGGGATTAGCGGTGGGGCCTGGTGTTGGCAGCGGGGATCAGGCCCGCACTCACCAGCAGGAAGCATGCGTTGTATTTCTTTTTCTTGCTCTCCCATTGCCAGGAGCGTAGCACTGCCAGAACACGCCAGTGCCAGGCTGACCTCATCCATTGTGCTTTCGCCCCAGACCCCTCCCTTTTGCAGGACCCCTCGAGCACAGGGGGCCTTCTCATCCATAGCACAGATGCCACCCTGTGACTCTCCATCTTCCCTCAGCACTGGTTGTCCCCAGCCACACCAGATTTCACCTTATAAAAAATATTAAGCGGAGGCCCATACAGGCTGATTCGTCCCAGGCCTCACACATCCCCTACGGATGGCCCTGCCAGAGCCCACACCTACAGCTGGAACCCTCAACCCCAGCCCTGAGCCCCTCATCCCCGAGCCCCTCGTCCCCGGCCCCACCCCACAGCCTGCACCCTAACTCTCTGCCCCAGCCTGAGCCCCCTTCCGTATTCCAAACTCCTTGGCCCAACCCCCACCACATGAATGTTGTTATGTTCACCAATACGGAGATGATGTGTCACAAATCACCTTCATATTGGTGTACATAACAAAATTCATTCTGCACATGGATGGGAAAAAATAGAGAGAACACTGCCCCTCACTCAGTCTCTTCACCTAAACTTTCCTCAACACCTGTTCCATTCTCTCCCCACTTCCCTTCAGCTGATCCCCTCCTAACTACACCCACCAGGAAAGAACACCAGGGCACTAACAAGACACTTGCTGCCATCACATAGTTCACTGGGTTTGTGTGTTTCACTCCTACTCTTGACCCAGTGTCTGTCTGGTCTATTTAGACTGCAAGCTCTTCAGAGGAGGGACTATCTACTACTCTATACAGAGCCTAGGGCAACGGGACCCATTCTCAGCTGATCTTTAAGCACTATCAAAATAAACACAATGACTTGAAAAAGACTCTAGGAGAGAGCCTGGAAGCTAAAATTCACTGGAAACGGTTTGGGCCAAGAACAGGATCCTTACAGCAGGGCGAGGGAAGTGTCTACATAGAGCCAGATGGGATCCAGGGCTAGTGAGTGTGTGGGCTGCACTGAGGCACTAATGCCACAGGCAAATCCAGGAGATTGCCAAGCAACTATCACCTTGTAGCTGGTTGGGGAGCCCACCACATAACTTCCCCCAGGGAGTCCTAGAATTATTGGATGGGGTGGGCGCTTCTAGGAGGGGAAGTTGGCCAGGCCAAAGGTCTCACCGATTCCCTGAAGCCGTCATACTTGTAGACGTGTCCATTCTTGGTGAGCAACTTGAGGCCGTGGCCTAGTGCCACGCGGCGCCAGATGCCCTCCGCTAACTCTGAGGCCTGGATGTTGTCCACCTTGCCTGTCTTGCCGTTCTTGAAGATGACACCCTGGCGGCTCAGCCGCAGCCGCCCATCATTCTGACAGAGAGAGACAGGTTGGTAGGGGGCACAGGAACAACATGCCAGGGAAAACAACAGTGGTGACACTCTGGAATGGTGTCAGAGAATACACCCGGAACCCCACGTCAGCCAGTAACATCCACCCCTATGCAGGTAAAGCAGAAACCCCACCATCTCTACTCTCCCACACATGGGTGCACATACCTCCCATATCCAACGAACACTACTAAACCCACCCCAAACACACTTCCTCACCCTCATGCAAGCTTCACCCCAAGACTCCCCCCCAGCTACCCCCTCCCCCATGCATCACAGGGCCACAGCACCAGCTCTGCAGTTTAAGTCAGCCAGAGTGGCACGGTAAAGCCTGTGTTCACTTTAGCTTGAGGAATAACTGGCCACTTTGGAAAAATAACTCAATCAAGGTTATTTCACAGACGTGGGGACAACATTTCCCAGTGTAACCATCACTAGCAACAGCCAAAGATTTGGATTTCTTGGCATGGGAACTGACTCATTTATGAAGCTCAGGGCACCATGCACCTTCGCTGTAAATTGGCAAACCCTCATGTCAGGGAATAAACAAGATCTTGCACTGCATTTTTGGAAAAGCTCCCAAGTTTTAGCCATTCAGAAGTCCAATGGGCTGTTAAATTCAGTCAGATGAGTGTTACCTACCAGAGTGGGAATACAGCCAGGAAACTGGTGTTAACTCCTCAACACCCAGGGAAGTGTCATTGCATCTTTAATACCTATAGGTGTCTGACCATGCTTTGTCTCATCCCCATGGAATGATGCAATCTGTCTCCCCTAGCATGCTGCTTGATCTGTGGGCTCAGTAATGACTCAGGGAAAAAGTATACACCACTCCCTAAAGTCGCTTACAGCTTCTAGGTTTTACTTTGGGGTGGCACTCTAGCTGTGACCCCACTTAGCTTGAGAGCTGTAATGAAATCAGAACCACAGTGCAGCACCTTGTCTAAGCCCTAGACACACCACTCCACCAGCCACACCACCACCACCACCTTCCCAGACTCTCTGCTTCCCATCCCCAGGAAGGCATGGCTTTCCAGGTTTTCTGAATCTCTCACCATGGACCCCTTCACCTCTTGGTATATTTCGTTGAACTCCAGTGTGTCCGCCATGATGGCCCCTTCCCACCTCACCCACTCTGGCAGGGTCTGTCTCCCAGTGATGCGTTTGGGAAAGCTCTGGAGACTAGGTTCAGTCAGGGAGCAATCCAGAGATGAGGAAGTTCTTCAGTCCCCTCCCAAATCCCACATGCCTGGGGTAGCACAGAGGGCAGGAAGCTGCAGCTGGGGTGAGTGCCAGAGCAGTGAAGCACCTGGAGAAGAGAGGAGAGAGATGACTCCACCAGCAGAATGAGGCCTTGCAGGGAGCCAGCTCTGAAGCCCACAGAGACTGAACCCATGGGGCAGCCAGAGAGTAGATAAAAGGACAGCCTCCCATCCAAACAGTGAGCCTCACCCAGTCGGCCATGGGCAGCTGGAGAGCACTACAGAGCTCTCCTCGGGCTGGAGGCTGAGCCCCAGCAAAAGGATCACACAGAAACCTCCCCATCCCTGTCTTCACCCCACCACCAGACTCTCCTAGAGACCAACCCCATCCCTGCCACAGAACCCCCTGCCCCATCCTCCCCCAAACACCGCCCCCCAGACCTGCCCCTGACACCGATACACACCCCACCCTGCACCAACCCCACCCCAGACACCGACCCTCCCCACATCCCATCCTTCCCCCGAGACCAGCCCCCTCCCTGCCACGGAACCCAGCCACTGACCGCCCCGGCCAACCCACCTCTGCCCCAGGTACCAACACACCCCCTCTCCGGGGGTCAATTTCCCGCCTGCGCAGCACAAACCTCATGCGAAGCCACCCCCTCCACCGGAAATCGCCCCACCATCCGCCTTCCGGCCCGCGCTGCTATAGAGGCGCCGGCCATGAAGGGCCTCACACGCATGCGAACTGCTCCTACCATAGAGTCCCGCGGACTTCGGCTAGATGGGGGCCTCTGGCGTGGTTCCAGCTTCGCCCCCGAGCTGTCCTGCGCGGTCGCTTCTGTGGCAGCGCCCAGAGAGGGACGGGAGGAGGAGCTGAGGCTGCGCGTGCACGGAGCACCCCCCCCTCCTTCCGCATACCCCCATCGCTGCCCTATATCGCCAGACCACATCCCTAGACCCCGCTCCCCCTTGACCCTCAGCGTCCCTTAGCCCAGCTTTGAGCTCTTTGGATGCTCAGCAGCCCTGCAAAGCCGGCGTGAGCCCCAGCTCATAGCCCCCGTCAGCTGCGAACTGCTGCACTTTGTACATTGTCATGGAGGCTGCGATCCATGTGCTAGGGAGACCGACGGGGACAACCCCCAGGGCCTTGCAAGCTGCTACAGCTTGACTGAAAAAACTGCAGGGTTGCTCCCCCTCTGCATGGTCCTGGCGCACTCTGACCCCATGCTCTTTCCAAGGGAAATTGTCTGGCAAGGGAGGTTACAGACACCTGCCCCCACTGCAGTGTGCTTGTGCAGCCTAGCTCGGACATGGGCAAAATTTTTGGCCTGAGGGCCACATCGGGGTTGCAGAGTTGTATGGAAGAGGGGGTAGGGAAGGTTGTGCCTCCCCAATAAGCCTGACCCCTGCCCCCATCAGACCCCTCCCACTTCCCACTCCCTGACTGCCCCCCTGAGAACCCAGATCTATCCAACCCCCCCACTCCTTGTCCCCTGACCCCTCCTCCAGAGAGTCCCTACACCTAACCACCCCCCTGGGACACCACTCCCCAACTAAGCTCCCTGCTCCTTGTCCCCTGACCATCCCCTCCTGAGACCTCCCCACCCTAACTGTCCCCCTAGGACTCCCCCAGTTCCCCACGCCTGTCCCCTGATTGCTCCGACCCCTATCCAGCCCCTCGCCCCCTGACTGCCCCCTTGACTCCTTGCCCCTTATCCAACCTCCTAGCCCTGGCCTGGCCCCCTTATCATGCTGCTCAGAGCAGTGTGTCTGGCTCCACTTGGCCTGCCAGAGCCAGACATGCTGCTGCCCAGGAGTGCGCAGCACCGCCGGAGCCATGCCGCTGCAGCGTTGCCCAGGAGGAGCTGTGGGCCAGAGTGCTGCCTGCGTGGCGCACTGAGGCTGCAGGGGAGGAGGGCTAGTGGGGGAGGGGTCGGGGGAGCCTCCCTGGCTGGGAGCTTAAGGGCTGGTTAGGAGGGGCTCATGGGCCGGATGTGGCCCGCGGGCCGTAGCCAGTACTTACATTGCAGCTCTTGTCCACACAGCACACTGTGCCCTGGAGGAGTAAACCTTACTGGATAGTCCATGGGAGGCTTGTGGCTTGAGCAAGCTGCTGCTTGTAGGGGGCCTGGTGGAATTTGCATTTCTCCCCAGCTGACCTGGAAAATCCACGCCCAGGGCTGTGGGAAACAACTGGTGGGTCATTTCTCTTCTCTAACAGAAATGAGAGTGTCAAACACCTCGGAAGCCACCTAGGATGACCAGATAGCAAGTGTGAAAAATCGGGACGGGTGGGTGGGAGGTTATTAAGAGCCTATAAAAGAAAAAGCCCTAAATTAAATATCGGGGATGTCCCTATAAAATCGGGACATCTGGTCACCCTAAAGCCACCAGTCCCACTGGTGCAAGTTACTCAGGTGACTCCCTTCTTGGCAGCCTAAGCAGAGAGGTTGGGGCCAAGGATAGCATAGGCCTTGGGGGATGGGATCTCTCACCCCTAGAGATGGGACCACAGGGGAAGCCAAGCAAGAGCCCTGCATCAGCCCATACTATGCGTGCTCTGAGGATAAGTACAGAACCTCAGGGACTGCCACTGCCCAGCATCTTCCACCAGCTGCTAATTTGTCTCCAGAGAAAAATCAATGTTTTATTTATTTAGCTGGCTCTCCTTTCTGGCAATTCTTCTGTGGCTGCCTGTGTATTGGGCCAGGGATGAGATAGCCAGGGGCTGCAGGTTGAGATTGAGGGGCACCAGCAGAGCTGTGGGGGTGGAGGTTAAAGGCTGGGATAGCTGGAGACTGTAGGTCAGGATTGAGGGACATCAGCAGAGCTAGTATGCAGAAGCCAGGGCTGGGCTAGCATGTGGATTTGGATCAGGGCTGAGGGTCATTGACAGAGCTGAAGTAGAACATGGGCTCCGGTCGGGACTGAAGGGCACTAACAGAGCTGGGGTTGGGGGGACTGTGGCTGGGACAGGGGTTCTGGTTGGAAGTGAAGGGCACCGACAGAGCTGTCGGGGGAAGGATGAGAGAGCTGAGAAGAAATGCGCAGAGAGCAGATTATTTTCTGGACTCATGAATGCATTAAAGACCTTATTACCCCCACTCCCACCCCAGAGACTCCAACTGGTAATGGATGGGCTAGGAAGCCCCACCTTTCCCTGATGTCATCACCACAGGGCGGGAGGGGGGAAGTATATTAAAGGGGTCCCTTGGCTCCAGGCAGCCCAGAGTAGTCGCAGGGCATAGGAAGACTCCACTCCTGTTCCCTGTCTTAAAGGGACAGCCTCCCAATTAGCCCGGGGCATCCGTCACCCCCTAAGGTATCCCTTGCCCCCTACTCTCCGTTCCAGGCATCCCGTCTGCCCTGGGCTGGTGGGCCACGCCCTGCTCCTGATGCCCATGCTCTCCTCCAGCATGAACTGCATAGCCGAGTTCTTTACCTACGAGACCACCAAGTCGGTGGTGGTGAAGAGCTGGACTGTTGGCGTGATCAACCGGGCTGTGCAGCTGCTCATCATCTCATACTTCATCGGGTAAGTGCCCCCAGACCACGGGAGTCTCCCTGGCACGTGGGCTTCATAGCCAAACCCGCTTCCCCCAGGCCTCGTCCCAGAGGATTAGAAGAATTATCCTCCAGGGTGGGTACCATCATATACTGGTCTCCAAAGAGCCCCACTCTTGGAGGAAGGAGGCTGGAGGATGAGCCAACCTCATATTGGCACAGAACCACTCCCTAGGCTAAAGAGCTGCCTTGCCCATGGACCCAGCCCTGCATGTGGGTTGCAGAGGGGTTGGGTGGGGGATATGCTCTCTGAGAGGAATGTAATCAGCTCATCCAACAGCAGGGGTCTCTCTGCTCCATGCTGATGATGGGTGTTGCCAGGTGGGGCTGTGCTGGGGGGTACTCAAGAGGTCTGAGCCCTGCTGGCCCTAATCACTGGGGCCAGACAGTTACCTCTCTAGGAGACACTATCTCCAATGTGCAGAATCAAAGGAGGCTGACTTTAGAGAAATCCTTGGTGCATGATTGTACATGCTGTCCTGCCTGACAGTTCCCATCCCTGCCCATCAGCCTCCCTACAGGAGAGTGGAAAAACAGTTGTTGTGTTGGGTGTCCGGTCAGGGCTGATGTGTGTGTGACTCTGTGTGAACAGGAGAGGCAGGGCTGTGTGTGGATCTGAGGAGTGAGGGTAGAGGGAGGTTGTGCGAGCTGAGGCGTGGGGGCTGAGAGGAAGGTGTGCAGCAGAGATTGTATGAGCGGGGAGAAGGCTGGAAGAATGGAACAAAGGGTTGATGGGCAGGATTCATGGGGGCTGGGAGGGTGGAGCACTTTCTCCACCCTCAGTGAAGGACAAAGGAATTAACCTGCAGCCCTTCCCCAAAAGGGATGCTGTACCACAGACAGTGTGAGGCTGCTGAGCCCTATTTAGCCTCCACCACAATCCTAGTGGCTCTCATGCCACCCCTTCCCCACACCCCAGCCTGGTGACCCTTGCATGGTCTCCCAGCCTAGAGACATCCTCTCAGCCCTCTCCTTCAGCCCTTACCCCGGTGACCCTCTTGGCACTTTTGAAAATGGGACTTGTGCTCCTAAATCACTTAGATGTTTTGTATTATTTCCTCCTAAATCCCTGTGATTTCTAATGAGGTTCAGGGCAAGATTTTCAAAATCCTTTCACACCCTTTCATGCCCCAAAACAGAAGCCCAGATTTCCAAAATATCTTGGCAATTGCAGGGCTGGTGCAAGGATATTTCACGCCCTACATCAAACTTCCACCTTGCACCACCTCCGGTGCGGGGAACCCGTCCCGCCCCCGCGCAGCAGCTCCTCTCCACCCAGGGAGTGCCCCCATGCGGCAGCTCCCCTCCACCCAGGGAGCGCCCCCTTGCTGCAATTCCCCTCAGCCCAAGGAGGCCCCCCCCCCGACCCCGCCGCAGCAGCTCCCCAGCCCAGCTCACCTCGGCTCCGCCTCCTTTCCTGAGCGTGCTGGCACCACTCCACTTCTCCTGCCTCCCAGGCTTATGGCACCAATCAGCCGTTTGGCACGGCAAGCCTGGGCCGGGCAGCGTGCTCAGGGAAGGAGGCGGAGCGCAAGTGAGCTGGGGTGGGGAGCAGTTCCCCTGCGTGCCCTCCCCCCGGGGTAACTTGCTGCCCCAGCTCGCCTCTGCTCCACCACCTCCCCTGAGCATGCTTTTTGGCGCCCCCAACCACTTGGCGTCCTAGGCAGTCACCTAGTTCACCTAGTGGTTGCACCGGCCCTGGGAGATTGCCCTGAGTTCTTGTAAACAATTGTGCTGCACTAGGAGCCATCGTGTGCTTGGCAAATTTGTCCCCCACCATGTGCCAAGTGACTGCAAAAACAAATCCAATTTTGTGCTGTTTTGAATTTTTTTTTGGAGGGGGTGGGTGGGAGTAGGCTCCTAAGTCCAGGGATGTTAGATCCTCCTGGGCAGTTTTGAAAAATATATCACTGAGCAACAAGAAAAAGCAGTGAAGGTGGTGGAGATACAACTGCAGAGAAGAATCTGCAGGGGACCACTAGGTGGCACGAGATGTTTAGGAAGAAGAGATCTGTGTGGCTTTTACATCCAGGCTGACTCTGAGCCTGCGCCGCTCACTTGTTGTTTTAAAGGGACATTTTAGCATTTGCTGCTGCTTTTCAGAAGGAAGTGTCATTTCAGTAACTGGGGTTACTGAATCAACCTGTCCCCAAAATCAGGCAACAGTCTTATAAAATTCCTTTGCCTTCTGTTTCTTGAGCTGGTAGGGGGTCCTGTTATCCTGTTCTTCTTGGTAATCAGCAGGGCTACACACTTGCATTTGGTTTCTGTTGATGAAATCAAAGCGTGTGACCTCAGCTCACCAAATGGTGCAGCTTGCTGTGTGCCAGCATTTAAACAGGGAGGTGATCCCGTAGCAAGGAACACAGGCAAACGGATGATGTAGTGTTGGATGGCAGCAGGAGGGTGGTCAGGAGCAAAATGGTCCTTTTGAAAGGGGAATTCCAGGAACTCCATCTGAAAGAATCTTAGCTCACCCGCTTCCAGAATGGACTGATGAATGCTGTACAAGACACTGGATTGTTTGACAACAGGACACATGGGTGGACCCAATGCAGTTTAGGCTGAAAAAAACTAAAGTTAACCTGAAAACAGAACAATTTCCATTTAGACGAGACCTAAGGTTGTCACTAAATCTCATGATTCCAGGAAGTGGGACTCTAAAAATGCCAGCAAAGACTCCCAATAAAATTCCAAGAATTGGGGACAATGCAAAGAGATCTTCACAGATCTCTACCAAGCCTGTCCCAGGCTGGTGAATTGTGGGGAAGTTTCTCCAACCTGCCCCTCCGGTGAAAGGCTAATGTGGGTCTTTGTCCCCCTCTCTCCCCAGCTGGGTGTTTCTCCATGAGAAGGCGTACCAGGTGCGGGACACCTCCATTGAATCCTCTGTGGTGACTAAAGTCAAGGGTTTTGGCAAATACACCAACAGAGTCATGGACACGGCAGACTACGTTACACCCCCACAGGTAATCCTCATGCTGGAGGGCCAGTACCAGAGGAATGGTTGAAAATAGTCAGAACTGGGGTATTGTGCAATGGAAGCTAAGGAGGCCAAAAGGGCAGGAGGGACTTGATTATTATTGCTATTATTCATGTTATGGTAGTGTGCAGAGGCTCCAGCTGAGATCAGAGTCTGGTCATGCTGGGCTTTGCTCAGCCCAGGCACACACAGAGACAGGCCCTGCCCCAGCCAAGATCAGGGTTCTATGGGGCCAGGTGCTGCACACACACACAGCAAGAGAAAGGCCCTGCCCGGACTGAGAAAACGAAGAGGTTAATAATACTTTGTCTAATCTTATTTAGCTAGCTCCTTGGGGCAGGAACTCTCTCTTACTAATGTGTGCAGCACCCAGCACAATGTGGACCCTGATCTTGGCTGATGCTATCTGCTGCTTCAGCCTCTAAGCTTGAATTCAAAGAACTGTATCCCTGATATCTGCCTTATTCAATTAAACAACCAGTGTCAGCTTGTGTACTCCCGAGTGCAGGGAATACCCCCTGCATACTCCCTCACAGAACCGTGGCACCTTGGCTGTCCCTTCTGTGAGAGATGAGGACCCTAGATCAGAACAGGGAGAGATCTCTGGGTGTCATGGCAGAGGAGGGGGTTGAAAGAGGAGAAGGCAGTAGCTTTATGAATATAGAGGGGGACACCCACCCACACACCTGTGGGGGATCTGTGAAGAGACCCATGAGCTGGAGGTATTTTGTTCCTTTACTTTGGCCTCATCAGAATCATAAAGCAAAATATGTGATCTCTCCTAAGAACAGCCATTTTCCTGCGCTGTCAGCAGCTTTCCTTTGTCCGCTTTACAATCTGTGAGCACAAGCACACAGTGTTCAGGATAAACAGACCGGCCTTGACATTCCATTGTAGCTATTGCTCTTTCCCCTAGCTTCAAACAGGGATGTACAAACAGTGTTCTCCTGCTTGGAAATTCCCAGAGCAGGTGCAGAGTAAATTAGGAAGATGGAGGAAACAGAACTAGAACTGAGCAAAAATTGTAGTTGAATTTGGGGGGAGAGGGAGAAGCAAAAACTGCTCTAACCCCTAGATCATGGTCTTCCTGGAGAAACCACCAGAACTCAATATGGGGCACTTTCTTTCTCTAGTGGCTGCAGCATGTAAAGCCTGCTGCTGGCTATGAGCTAACATAGCTGGCTCTAATAGCTAAGAGACAAGGTGAGTGAGATAATATCTTTTAATGGACCAACTTCTGCTGGTGAAAGAGCCACAAAAAGCTCATCTTCAGGACTGTTAGCCAATATTGGAGGGGCTCATGCTTTTTAGTCTACAGATCCTGGGTGAGTCAAATTAAATTCTATTTACATTGTTCCTTTCTAATCACCTGTTTTTGGGTGGATTTCTCCTTTTTTGCATGTTTTGAAAAATGGGGCAAATTTGAATTAAAAAAAACAAAGTGAAAAAGGACACAAAACATCTTGAAATGAAATGTTTTGAGTTTTGGGGGGAGGAGGTGCTGAAAAATGCATTTTTCAAGTAAGGATCTGTTTGTCAGTTAAAGAAAATAATTCTCTCAGCTCTGTGAACAGGGCCGTACACTAGATCGAATCAAAGTGCTTTGATCTAAGAGACTTGCTGGTTGAAAATTTTCCATTAAAACTGTTTTTAGTGGAAATGGGATTTTCAGCTAAACATGTTTTTTGAGAGAGGTGCCTGCTTTCCTCAGAAACTTTGGATTTTTTTCTGTTAAAAAGACCAAACACCCTAAACTCAAAAAAATATTTCAGTCAGGAATTACTGTGTTCATTCCTCGTGAGAGTTGTAGTTCATTTGCCTCTTGTCCCTGTTCTTCTGTGTGTGGACTGTCAGACTCCCAAGCCAGACTACATTTCCCATGAATGGTCAGGGGCTTTTGTGACACAGCCACTGCAATGCATAATGGGAGATGTAGTCTGGCCAAGAAACCTGTCCTATAGAGGAGAAGGGGGACGGGGGGACGGGTACAGAGGGCACAGTGACATTTCCAGATTTTGATTTCTGGTTACTTTTGCCAACAATTCCTATGGAAATAAAAGGCATTTTCAGACCCGCTGTTTCTAGGAGAAGGAGCCTCTAGCACTGGGGCTGCAGATCTGTCCCATTGACTCCAAGGGAGCCATGGCCCATTGACAGGAGCTGGGGATCTGGCCCAGCGTCCAATACACACACACACTGAAAAGCTGTAGTTGCAGCTCTGCTGAGACTGACCTTACCCTGAGGCTCGTCTGCTCATTGCAATAAGTAACTCACTCATTTCCCTCCAACCTCATGATCTGCTCTGGTCATTAAAGGACCAGAGCCATTAAACCTTCCCTAGAGGACTTGTGGGTGTGGCGGCTGAGGTGGCCTGTCACAGAGGAGGTCAGTCACCTTCACTCATGCGAGCCCCAGGAGGTGCTTATCACAGGGCAGCTGGCCTCATGCTGAGAGGCAGGGGGCAGAGTGGGCTGGCTAAGCCCTCCTCAGTGGCTCCTGTGTCCCAGCTTTGCCTACGGTTCTGAGGTCACTGCTACAGCTCCCTATGAAGGGCAGGCCAGAGGAGTGGTCAGTGGGCATGTGAGACGCACTTGGTTCTCTGGACTTCACATCTGAATGTGGTAGGTGACCCCTGCTGAGTGCTTAGTGAGATGGCTTGGGATGGCTGGCTTTTGGGCTTATTCTGAAGGCCTCCACATGTCACTGCCTCAGTTTCCCCTCCCACCCTTTATCTCTCAGATTGTAGCACTTTTAAGGCAGGGACACAACAGGGCTCTGATCTCAGCTGTGACAGGGCCCGTCTCTTGCTGTGTGTCTGTGCAGCGCCAGGCACAACAGAGTCCCGATCTCAGTTACTACTCTCATACTGCTACTAAAAATGTCACACCCTGGCTCATACATCAGAGGGAAGTTCACTCACATTCTCTCCTGCACCACCACTGACAAAGTTTTCACTCGTGTTGTCTGGGATCACTTTGCTTCTCTGATATCATAGGATCATAGAATATTAGTGTTGGAAGGGACCTCGGGAGGTCATCTAATCCAACCCCCTGCTCAAAGCAGGACCAATCCCCAGCTAAATCACGGATGAGCCCTAGCCTCTGGAGAAGACTAAACCCTTGGCCCTCCGCTTTTACAAAGGTTCTGGTGCCCTTGGTGCCTTTGCGAAAGCTGTCAGCGTCTAGCCTCAATTTCCAGCATGCTGAGAGTAATCTTTGTGCTGTTGACCCAAACTGGGGTTCCCTTTTGGCTCATCTTTGTGCAATCAAAACACATGAGGGCTTACAGCTCCCCTGGCAGGGACCCCCTTGTAATGTGAGCTGGACTCTGTGGTTAAGAATGCTGTAGAACAGCGGTTGTTATTGCCAATGTGCCCTCTGGCTCAGACAGGATCCCTGCCCACAGATTGTGCTATAGAGACCACAGTGCATCATTAGCCAGCTGGGGTTGGTAGGAAAACCTACACAGAAACTCCAGCTCATACAGCACCCAGCTGCATGTCCTGGTAAGTAAACACTGCAGCAAACCCAGGCCATGCATGTTCTGTGAGCTCCACCAATTTGCTGGATCGAATGTAAAGCCCTGCTCAGAATCTACAGGGTTTAGGATTTGAGCCAACCACCTACACACATACAGATCCGAGAGCTCCTGGGGTGGGATGGGAGCTTTGGGTGGGAGGATTCCAGCTATGCAAGACATGATCAGGGCTGATTAGATGCAACACATGCATGGTCAGGAACAAGCTATGACACAGGAACACACCCTCCCACGCAAGTTACCTTCGGAAATCAACAATATTTTTGGGTTAATTGGCAAATAGGAAAAGTAGGGGCCGAGGGAGAAATTGTTTCAGGTACACCCAAAAATGAAGTGTTTTGAAATTTTCAGTGAATTGGGAGAAAAAATCATTTTGGGTAAAATAAAATGTTTTCTACTGATTGTGAGTGGATTTTAAATAATTTTTAGAAAATAAAATTAATGCAAGTTTTGAAAGGAAAATCTGCTCTGCACTGAAAAGATAGAAAGGTTTTGCTGTACAAGTGTCTAAACAAAATGTTCTGACTTTGTAAAAATACACCCCCTGATATGAACAAGTCAGCAAAACCACCCTGAATTTACAAAATGTTTTGAAGGCATGGCACCTGCATTTTTCACCCAGTGCTGAGTTAACTCCAATGTTGCCTCAACTGGAGTCCTGTCCCTGCACACAGATCCTTCCCTAGGTTGCGGTGGTGCTTCTAAGCTTAGTTAATCAGCCCAAGAAAGGGAGAGGCCAAGGGCACCAGAACCTTTGTAAAAGTGGGGGGCCAAGGGCAAAGTGCCACTTCCCCATCTGCAGTTGGCTGCTCCAGTGGTGAGCCAGCTGCCTTCTCTTCTGGTGCCACAGCAGCCCCTGGTAGACAAAAGGTGTAATTACAGTGCCTCCCCAGCAGAATCTATTATTCTACCTGGAAAAAAGAAATCCGCAAGAGACATGAATTTTACATTTGTTCAGTGGTGCAGAATTCTGCTAGGAGTACATAGTGCATCTTGGCTTTTAGCAGTACAATTGTAACCCTTCTGCCCATCAGAGTTGGCAGCAACAAGGGCCGGGTTCAGTATCCAGGGGTTCCATTCCAATAGCACAATACAAAACCAGCTCGAGCCCCCACCCAGTGACCTGGGACAACCATATACCACCCCTCTGGGTGTCTGTGAGAGACAATACTTCTCCTCTCGCAAGCACAGAGTCTGAGTGTACCAAAAGCCTTTTAATAACAGAGAGAAACAATGTGGCATTAGATTGGGGAAACACCACAAACAGGATTAATAAAACAAACCATGAACCAGAAACTCCCCTTCCAGCAAATAGGCTGTGTCCTTCCCTTTGGCTCTTGAGTCCCACAACCTCAAAAAATCACCCAATAGTCCCAAAAGTCCAACAGCCCATGAGTCTCTGTTCCTAGTCAGTGCAGAGTTCAAAAGTCAACCTGCAGAGTCTTACCTCCCAGCCTGGGTGGAAATGAAGGGTAGGGCAAGGGGCACCTTACGTGGTCTGAGGCCGACTGCGCCGCCTCTCTGTGGGGTTCCGCAGCAGCCCTCACCGTAAGCTGCTCTGCTCTGCCGGCCGTCCCACGAACTGTTCCGCTCTGCCAGTCAGTCTGCTAGCCGTCCTGTTAGCCAACACTCGAACTGCTCTGCAGTGCCAGTCACTCTGCCAGCAGCACAAACTGCTCCGCTGGCTGCCCTGCCAGCTGACACCCAAACCGCTCTGCGGCGCCAGCCACTCTGCCAGTCACACGAACTGCACCCAGGAACTGCTCAGCTGAGTCTGCTGCCAGTCACACAAACTGCACCCAGGAACTGCTCGGCTGAGTCCACTGCGTCACTCTGCTAGCTACACAAACTGCTTGGTGCCACCAACAAGCCTTTAGGCCCCCTCCCCCACTTAACACAGTGGTTTCAGCTCTTAACTGATGTAAGCTTTTAGTAGGGAGGGGGAACCTTAGGGCAGGTACATCAGCAGACCCAATGTGAATTCAGTTTAGCAGGCTGAATGTAGACTCCTAGGGGAATCAAAAAATTACCTCTAACATTCTACATTAGAGAGAGGCAGGGTACAATAGGCCTATAAGGCTCTTAAACAAAACCCTCACCAAAAAGCATAAAAACCCACCTTTTTTAATCTCAGAGTGTTCTGAAATGCCTGGCCCTTGCCCAGTGAGTGCTACCTAGATGATGGCGAGTCCCTCCATCATAACAAGAGCCAAGTACATGTTCATAGTCCTTCATTCACATAATCAGGGTAACATCACTTTATCATTCCTGCCCCAATAACATAGAAACTGGGGCTCCCACATCAGCCGAAGTGGCCATGTGGTCTGCTGTGAGCTCAGGCTAGGCGCGGTGGGTGTGCCTATGCAAATTGCTCAGCCCCCGAAGTTATTTTCCACAACTCACTGCAATTCCCATAATTCACCACCAGATGTCAGAATAGATCTCATTCCTGACACTGCTTACACAATCAAGTTTTTCCCATAACACATATGTTTCTTTTGTTAAAAAGTGGGGAAGGGAAAGGCCCCTATGTCTTCCCTTCACCCTCTCTTAATCTCTCCCCCCAGTTCCAGTGCTGGTGGGAGAGGCTATAGCTCAAGTGAGCTCACGTTTGTAGGCCAATGTCATTTTGCAGTGTGGAGCTCTCCCTGGAGCTGAGCTGACTCAAGAGGAGCTAACTCCAGCATCGTTCAAGTTATCTCTGCAGTGACAGCAGACCTTTAGGAAAGACCCAGATGCTGTAGTGCTGATTTCCCCTCATCTGGGAAACTGATCCACAAGGCCCTTGATGTCTGCAGCTGCTTAGCAGAGAGGTGACACAGGAGTCAGAATGAAAAGGAATGCACTCTTGAGATCCCTGATTCAATCCCCACTCATGTCTAACATGCCATTAATTGCATCAATCCTGTTGTGTTCATGGCATATGGGCTGAGCAGTTAGATAAAAATTAGGGCTGTCGATTAATCACAGTTAATTCATGTGATTAACTAAAAAAAATTAATTGTGATTAAAAAAATTATGATTAATCACAGTTTTAATTGCACAGTTATACAATAGAATACCAATTGAAATTTATTAAATATTTTGGATGTTCTGCATTTTCACAGATATTGTATTCTATGTTGTAATTGAAATCAAAGTGTGTATTATTTTTATTACAAATATTTGCACTATACAAATGATAAAGAAATAGTATTTTTCAGTTCACCTCATACAAGTACTGTAGTGCAATTTCTTTGTCGTGAAAGTGCATCTTATACATGTAGATTTTTTTGTTACATAACTGCACTCAAAAACAAAGCCATGTAAAACTTCAAAGCCTACAAGTCCACACAGTCCTACTTCTTGTTCAGCCAGTTGCTAAGACAAACTAGTTTGTTTATATTTACAGGAGATAATGCTGCCCTCTTCGTATTTACAGTGTCACCAGAAAGTGAGAACAGGCATTTGCATAGCATTTTTGTAGCCGGCATTGCAAGGTATTTCCGTGCCAGATACGCCAAACATTCGTATGCCCCTTCATGCTTTGGCCACCATTCCAGAAGACATGCTTCCATGCTGATGATGCTTGTTAAAAAAATAATGTGTTAATTCAAATTGTGACTGAACTCTTTGGGGGAGAATAGTTCCCTACTCTGTTTTACTCGCATTCTGCCATATATTTCATGTTATAGCATTCTCGGATGATGACCCAGCATATGTTGTTCATTTGAGAACCACTTTCACTGCAGATTTCACAAAATGCAAAGAAGGTGCCTGTGATGGGTTCGGCCACAGAAACCCCCTTGGGACTGTCACCTGATGTGCTGAAACTACCTCTGAGCCCATTTTCTCTGATGGCTTGGGACTTCAGAACCCTTTCTTGTTGAGCCAGATATGCTAGCCTGCTGCAACACAGACCCAGGGCCTGAACCACGCCCCCAAAGCTGCAGACTTAACAGAAAACAGCTCAGAAAGTGTCCCTGTCTTCAGCACTCAGACACCCAGCTCCCAATGGGCTCCAAACCCCAAATAAATCCATTTTACTCTGTATAAAGATTAGACAAGGTAAATTCATAAATTGTCCATCCTCTGTAACACTGATAGAGAGATATGCACAGCTGTTTCCTCCCCCAGGTATTAATCACTTACTCCGGGTCTAATAATAAACAAAAGTGATTTTATTAAGTATAAAAAATAGGATGTAAGTGGTTCCAAGTAATAACAGACAGAACAAAGTAAGTCACCAAGTAAAACAAAGCAAAAACACACAAGTCTAAGCCTAATACATTGAGAAACTAAATACAGGTAAATCTCACCCTCACAAATGTTCCAATAAGTTTTTTTCACAGACTAGACTTCTTCCTAGTCTGGGCCCAATCATTTCCTCTGGTACAGTTCTTGTTAGTTCCAGTTCAGGTGGTAACTAGGGAATTCCTAGGAGACTGCAGCCCACTTAGTTCTGTTCTACTCCTTTTAATAGCTTTGGCACAAGGCGGGATTCCTTTGTCTCTCTCTGGATTTCCACCCCTCCTTCTAAATGGAAAATCACCAGGTTAAAGGTGTATTCCAGTTCAAGTGGCATGATCACATGTCCTGTGAGGCTCCATTACTCACTCGCTGGCACATATCTATACAGGAAGACTTACAAGTAAACAGAGCCATTTATAGCCAATTGTCTGGGTTAATAGGAATCATCAAGATTCCAAATACCCATTAATGGCATAATGATAATAGGACCTCAGAGTTATACTTCATATTCATAGTTTCAGATACAAGAATGATACATTCATACAAATAGGATGACCACATTCTGTAGATTATAAGGTTTGTATTAATATCTTACAAGAGACCTTTTGCATAAAGCATATTCCAGTTACATCATATCCACACTTATAAATATATTTTTATAAAAAAAGAAATGAAACATCACAGTACCAATGTGAGATTTCTACAGATAGCTACAGCACTCGACCCAAGGTTTAAGATTCTGAAGTGCCTTCCAAAATCTGAGAGGGGTGAAATGTGGAGCACGCTTTAAGAAGTTTTAAAAGAAGAACACTCCAATGCAGAAACTACAGGAGCTGAACCACCAAAAATAAATAAATTAATTAAATTAAATAAAAAATCAACCTTCTGCTGGTGGCATCTGACTCAGATAATGAAAATGAACATGCATCGGTCTGCAATGCTTTGGGTTGTTATCAAGCAGAACCCATCATCAGCATGAAAACATGTCCCCTGGAATGGTGGTTAAAGCATGACAGGACATATGAATCTTTAGCACATCTGGCACATAAATATCTTGTGATGCCAGCTGCAACAGTGCCGTGCAAACGCCTGTTCTCACTTTCAAGTGATAGTGTAATCAAGAAGCGGGCAGCATTATTTTCTGCAAATGTAAACAAACTTGTTTGTCTGAGTGATTGGCTGAACAAGAAGTAGGACTAAGTGGACTTGCAGGCTCTAAAATTTTACACTGTTTTATTTTTGAATGCAGGTTTTTTGTACATAATTCTACATTTGTAAGTTCAACTTTCATGATAAAGAGATTGCACTACAGTATTTGTATTAAGTAAATTGAAAAATACAATTTCCTTTGTTTTTTACAGTGCATATACTTGTAATAAAAAAATAAATATAATGTGAGCACTGTATACTTTGTAATCTGTGTTGTAATTGAAACGAATATATTTGAAAATTTAGAAAACATCCACAAATATTTAAATGGTATGCTATTATTGTTTAACAGTGTGATTAATCATGATTATTTATTTTAATCATTTGATAGGCCTAATAAAAATATCAAATGCTCTTGCTGGAAAACTGCCACATAACAGGATTTTATTTCTTAGAACTCAGAACCTTAACACACTAAAACCAGAGTGAGACAAAGCAGGCTGCTCCCTAGCACAACTCATCCCACTTACTCTGGGCTGGCTTTCTGCAGACTGATGCTGATCATATGCAGGCCTGGGAAGTCCTAGAGAATTTAAAGTGATCGCTAACGATTTTAACACAGTTTTCAACTCGCCCCAGCTCCTGACTGTTTCACTTGCTCTGTCTCTTCTCTGTGCCCTTGCCTATCCTCTCTCTGACCCCATCCCATCTCTGCAGGGAACGTCCGTCTTTGTGATCATCACTAAGCAGATTGTCACAGAGAACCAGGTGCAAGGCTTCTGCCCTGAGGTAAGCAGGTGAGGAGCGAGGGATAATGGTGGGAGGGCTTGGGAAGTGGGAGGAGTGCTGATCTTCCCCAGCTGAGAGTGAAGCTATTCTCTGGAGAGGTTCCCTTGAAGTACCTGCTGTTGGGGCATCTGCGGTCCTCCTTGCCATCAGAGTGGTGGTAGGAGTAGAGGAGCAATCTATGTGCCTGCCTGTGTGTCCCTGGGGCTCATTCCCTCTGCCTGCCTCCTCCTTGCTCTCCTTTTCCAGAGTGAAGTGAAGTATAGCTGTGTGTCTGACAGCGACTGCCAGAGGCCCGTCCCTACCACGGGAGGCGGTAAGAACCCAGAATCACACAGCAGCTCCAACAGGAGGCTGAGGCCTAGCATGTAAAATCAGGAGCTGCCATGGCATGATCAAAAGGCCAGGCTGGCCAGCTGGGAGGTGACAGCTGACTCAAACCTCTCTGCAGGATCTGGGCTCTGTGGGTGTGGAAGAGGGAGCCATGTGGGCACGGGAGTCAGGGTGGAGGAGTTGGGAGTGGGGCTAGTGGTGCTAATAAATAGGGGATGATTCTGCAGGGATCCTGACTGGCCGGTGTGTGAACTACAACAGGAGCTTGCGGACCTGTGAGATCCAGGGCTGGTGCCCGGCTGAGGTGGACACCGTCCAGGCGTAAGCTGGGGCCTTCGGGGCAGACCCCCTTTCCCCTGTTCAACACCCTGTTCTGTCAGCATGGGGGTCTCCATTCTGAGAGCCCTTCTGGAAGTTACTGGCACCCAGAGGAGTCTGGGGTGCTGCATCAGGGCCATGTCCTGGTGGCAATTGTGCTTGGCTATGTCACCTGTTCTGCATGGCCAGGTGCGGGGAGCCTCCCACATCCTCAGCTCTCGACATGGAGGGGGGACCCCACTGCACGCCTTGCTGTGGCTATTCTCTGCCCCATAGGGCCCTTAGGACATGGATCAGGGTGCACTGTGTTGTGGCTGTTCTCTGCTCCATGAGGTCCATCAGGGATGTGGTATATCAGGTGGCACTGCACTGTGGTTATTCTCTGCTGTTCAGGGCCAATAGGGGACAGATTGGGGTTGTGGTCAGGGTGCACTGTGCTGTGTCTATGCTCTGCCCCCTAGGGCCTATCGGTGATGGACTGGGGCTGTGGCCAGGTGCACTGTGCTGTGACTATGCTCTATCCCATAGGGCCCATAGGGGACAGATTGCGGACGTGGCCGGGTGGCGCTCTGCTGTCACTATGCTCTATCCCACAGGGCTCATAGGGGGTGGATTGGGGCCATGACTGGCTGGCACTGTGCTGAGGCAATGCTCTGCCCCACAGGGTTCATAGGGGGTGGATTGGGGCTGTGACGGGATGGCACTGTGCTGTGGCTATACTTGGGCCCATAGGGGTCTTTACTGTTTAGTCACCTTGGGCTCAGGCTACTGCCATCCACACTGTACCTGGGCTCAGAGCCCATCCAGCCCGACAGGATTATTCTCAATCATAGCAGTGCCCCTCAGCCCAGGCTGTGCACGGCTCTTCCTGATTGTGCAAGCTGTAAATAGCAGGAACGGGGGGCAGCTGGGGACGGGATGCAACCACCCAACAGGCCCCAGGTCATGGCCCCCTGCCCATGTCCTATGTGGGTGATTTCCTGGGGCTCTCTCCCTGCAGGCCAATCATGCTGGAGGCAGAGAATTTCACCCTCTTCATTAAGAACAGCATCCGCTTCCCTCTCTTCGACTTTGAGAAGTGAGTACTGGGGCCGGCAGCACGGGGTATGTACAGTACCCATCTGCCTCAGCTTGCCAGGGGGTCAGGGCCCGACGCCCAGAGACACGGAATCTGCTTTGCCTGCTTTGGCAGCGTAGAGGGGCCTTGAGGTATGTGAAAATGACCCCCAGGGGCCCCACGGTGTAGGAGTCTCCCCAGCCAGCATGGGGCTGGAGCAAGGTCCCTGCACTCACCCTGCTCCCAGACACTGGATCAGGGATATGGCTCAGGTGGCACTGCACTGTGGTTATTCTGTGCTCCCCAGGGCCCATAGTGGGTGGATTGAAGGCTTGGCCAGATGGAACTGCATTGTGGCTATTCTCTGCCCCCCAGGGCCCACAGCGGGTGAAGCGGGGGCATGGCTAGATATCTCTGTGCTGTGACTATTCTTGCCCCCCACTCCCAGTTCATAGAGGATGGAGCAGGGTCGTGACTGGGGGTGATGGCACTGTGGCTGTTCTCTGCCCCCATGGGCCATGGAAAGTAGGGTCTAAGTCCATGCAGCCCTGAGGCTGCTCTAATTGATATTGAGGACTAGGCAGGCTCCCAGAATATGGCGAGTGCAAAGCAGGTCTGAAGCCCCTTTATCTCCCCATCTGAGCCTGCCCCAAGTGCAGGATCTGGCTAGCTGAGAATCAGACCCTCAACATCACAGAGAGCCATGGTCCCAGGCTGTGTTCATCTGATCAGCTGCATTGCAGATAAACAGGACTTCCCAGCTCCTGGAGCCACCCTCCTCCTGGTGATGGTCGAGATTTCTCTCCAGTTGGGAATTACAACAGGGGAGTCTGTGGCCAAGCCAGCCAGGGGGTTAGGGTTAGAGGCTATGGAAGGGGGTTAAGGTTGGGAGTAGGCTTTGGGTTTATGGATGGGTGGTGTTAGGGATGAACTTTCCCCATGGGACCCTGCTCTCACAGTCCCCTCTGTGTGTCTCCCTCCCTCCAAGGGGTAACCTGCTGCCCAACCTCACGGCCCAGGACATCCGGACATGCCGCTTCCATCCGGTCATTCAACCCTTCTGCCCCATCCTGCGCCTGGGTGACATCGTCCGCTTTGCCGGCCAGGATTTTGCCAAGCTGGCTTCCACAGTGAGATTTGTGACTCCTTACATAGGGCTCTGGCCTGACAATCACATGCCAGGAGAGAGCACACATGTGATGGCGCATGTGAGCTAGGACCGTCTCCAGGGGGTGTCCTTCAACACACAGCGGAAAGGGGGAGCTGCAGGGGATTATGGGGCCTTGGTCAGTCCCTTAGAATGAGGGAAAGGGTCCATCCAGTGACACGCCGTAGTGGCCCCTCTATGGTGCTGCCTGGGGTAGTTTGGTCTAACACCCATCTCTGTGCACAGGGAGGAATTCTGGGGATCAAGATCGGGTGGGTGTGTGACTTGGATCGCTCGTGGGAGCACTGCGTGCCCAGCTACACTTTCACCCGTCTCGACAGCGTCTCTGAGAAGAACAATGTCTCTCCAGGCTACAACTTCAGGCAAGTGCAGTGGGTGTACACACACACATACGAATACACAAAAAAAGCTGTGTGAGAACCCAGGGTTAACACTTGCTGGGACATGCTCTGAGCACATGTTCCTCCTCTCACAGGGGCATACAGCACTTTCCAGCTACACACAGATATAGCACATACCCCTGACTACACACACTGCCCTCTACATACACACTGACACACCAGATACACCTGAGTACACACACCACTTTCCAGATACACACTAACACACAAGATACACCCAACTACACACACAATGCACACTGCCCTTCACATACACACTGACACACCTAATATACCTGACTCCACACACAATCTCCTCCAGTTCCACACAAATACAATTACACACACTATCCTCTAGCAACACAGACAATCAGACACACTATTACACACATTGTCCCAGTTACACTCTCTCACCTACATACTGACTCACCTAGTTACATACACCCTCCCTGCTATACACACACACACGCTACCTTCATACCAGACCCTTTCTTCCACAGACTGTTTCACACACCCCTCACACACGGCCACCTGTCAGTGTGCACACCTTGGTGTAGCGGAGACCAGGGTGTAGCAAGGGTTTCACAGCCCCTCTCTCTGTCCCCCAGGTATGCCAAGTACTACAGGCGGGAGAATGGCACTGAGTACCGGACCCTGATGAAGGCTTTTGGCATCCGTTTCGATGTGCTGGTCTACGGGAATGTACGTACGGTCAGGCAGCCGGCAGGGTCAGTGGGGAGAGCCAGCACTAAAGCCCCAGGACAGGGGAAGGGAGCTGATGGGGATTCACCAATGTGTGTGAGGGGTCCATACAAGGCTTGTAGTGACCACCCCATGGGCATGTGTAGCTCTTGGCCAATCAGAGCATTGGGGCTCCTCCTCCCCTCCATGTGTGGGTCCAGGCTTGGGACTGCCTCCATGTGCCTGACTCTCCATGCCACCCCACCTCCTGTTGGTGAGGTCGGTTCCAGCTTGGACCCTCACTGTCCTTCCTCCCATGCAATGAGAGCGGAGGACTCCTCCACATGGACTCAGGCCTAGGGTGACCAGACAGCAAATGTGAAGAATCGGGATGCGGGTGCGGGGTAATAGGAGCCTATATAAGAAAAAGACCCAAAAATCAGGATTGTCCCTAAAAAATCAGGACATCTGGTCACCCTGCTCAGGCCCCCTGCAGAAATGGCAGGGGGTGCAGGAGGAGTTGGCTGGGTGTGGTCATGTGCCTAGAGATGCAGTGCCACCTGGTGGCCATGTTTAATGAAGGAGGACAAGAGCCCCAAGACTCACGTGCCCAATGGAAGCCACTGGCAGGAGGAGAGGAGACACAGATCCTGACTGAGGCTGGGTGCGGAGAGGGGGTTACACCACTCTGTACAGGACAAGGAGGTGGGGGCCCTCATGTGACGTCCTAGGGGCAAACTTTCCCTCCTCCAACCACTAATTCCATTCTGTTTTCTCAGGCTGGGAAATTCAACATCATCCCAACCCTGATCAACACTGTGGCAGCCTTCACCTCTGTTGGGGTGGTGAGTGCAACTGTCTCTGCCTCCTTCTCCTTCCCTTCTGCCCGCTCCACAGGAGCAGGACTGAGCAAGCCCTGGGCTTCAGGGAAAATGAACGGCCTGGGTGGAACAAAGAGCGAAGCCCTCAAAGGTTAAATCCAGGCTTGCCAGGGACTGCAGAGCCAGAGAGAGAATCTAAGATGGTACCATGGTGATGCCATGGGAGGTATGATGATGGCACAGAGGAATCCAAGATGGCACTGTGATGATGGCACAGAGGAATCCAAGATGGCACTGTGGTGATGGCAGAGGGGAATCCAAGATGGTGCTGTAGTGTTGGCACGGGGGAATCCAAGATGGCGCTGTAGTGATGGCACAGGGGAATCCAGGATGGCGCTGTGGTGATGGTACAGGGGAATCCAAGGTGGCGCTGTGGTGATGGCACAGGGGAATCCAAGGTGGCGCTGTGGTGATGGTACAGGGGAATCCAAGATGGCGCTGTGGTGATGGTACAGGGGAATCCAAGGTGGCGCTGTGGTGATGGTACAGGGGAATCCAAGGTGGCGCTGTGGTGATGGTACAGGGGAATCCAAGGTGGCGCTGTGGTGATGGTACAGGGGAATCCAAGATTATGCTGTGGTGATGGCACAGGGGAATCCAAGATGATGCTGTGGTGATGGCACAGGGGAATCCAAGTTGGCACTGTGGTGATGGCAGATGGCTCCCAGAGCTCTTCCCCCACCATGAACCCAGAGGCCTGTGGGTCCTGCCTGCTGCCGTTAAGCCCCTGTCATTCCCAGATGACTGGGGACAGCCCCACACCGAGAAAGGAAGGCCCTGCCCTCTACTGAGCCTGGCTGGGCCCCCCTTCAGCCTGTGTCCCCTCCCCTGCAGGGTACTGTGCTGTGTGACATCATCCTCCTCAACTTCCTGAAGGGCGCAGAGCAGTACAAGGCAAAGAAGTTTGAAGAGGTGAGTGAGGGAGGCGGAGCCCAAGGTGCTGCAGAGCCTGGCACACCCAGCAGAGAGTGGAGAGTTGGCTCTGGGGGGTGCTCCTGGCTTCTCCAGTCCTGGTGTCTCCCAGCAGGGGAGAGGGGCGCAGGCACTGGCTGTCGGGGAGCCCCCGGTTACTCTAGTCCCAGCTTGTCCCAGCAGGAGGCACTGTGGGAAGTGGGGTTGGGAGCACTGGCTGTGGGCAAGCTCCTGACTTCTACCAGCAAGGGGTGCAGCATGACTATGGCAATAGCCTGGCAGCCCCTGCCATGGGTGCTGCCTGTGGGCAGGTCACTCCATGCCCTTGTGGTGGGCGCTGACCCAGCTCTGTGCCCCCTGCAGGTGACGGATGTGACCCTGCGCCACAGCCCCATGTACAGGAGCAGCCAGATGCTGGGAGGCCGGAACGACGAGAAGCAATCCACCGACTCAGGGGCCTACTCCATTGGCCTCTAGTGCCCCTGCCCCTGGTGACTGGACAGTTTTCTACCTGCCCTCTGCTGCCGTAGGCACCTCGTACCTTCTCATTGGCAAGGGAATCTCTTGTACACTCCCCTCCTGTGATTCTCTGCTTCTTCCATCTTCCTCATCACCAGCCAGAGTCTTCCTCATGGGCCCCCTCGCCAAGGTGGCGGAAATCTCTCCTCAGGCACGTCCTCATGAAAGCACTGCCATCTCCCTCAGGAAGAATGTTACCATTCCCTCCCCCATTGAACCTGGGCAGTGCCAGGGAGCAGGGCATGGCAGGCAGGGGCCAACATGGCTGCTGCTGGTACCGGCACTGCTCAGTTACCAGCGTGCCTGGGCTCTGGCGCAGTACAAGAAATGGGCAGCACACCTCACCCTGGGGAGCATGTACTCCTCAGCAGGGCGTGCTCTCTCTGGGTTTGGCTGGGTGCTGAGAGCTCGGAAAGGTGCCCGGGCCCGAGAGGTGGATGGGATTGGTTCCCTTGTCCCAGCAGGGGGCTCTCCAGCACTGAGAGAGGCACCCCAAGGGTGGGGTCTCCTTTCGCCAGTGGGAGGTGCTCTCCCCACTTTCACCCTATTTCCATCCTGGCAGATACCCAGGTTCCGGAGGGGGAGGAGGAAGCAGTCCTCGGTGGGATGGGGCATCCGGGCCCAGGGACATGCTCTTACCTCACTCCAACGCTGACTCCATTCTCCCACGCCAGGGCTTTTTAACCAAAACTCACTTTCTTGTTGGTGTCCATCTGGGCTGTGCTGGGGCAGGCGTGCAGGTTGGGGCTCTCTCCAGGGGTTGCTGGGAGACATGGAGGGGGCAGGCACACATAATCGGTGCTTCCTGCTCTGTGTGGCCGGTGTTACCATCACCACCAATCAGCGCTGGATTGGCCAGAGCCAAGGCTCGTCTGTTCAAGCCCAACTAAGGAGGTTGCTGAGATTTCAGCACCATGACCCCTCTGCTTGGGGAAGCGGTCGTACTGCTGCTTAGCAGAAACACCTCAGGCTGGGGCTCTCCTTGGGGCATAGCCTCAGCTTCTGAGCCCTCAGCTACAGCAGAAGTTGTGCCAGTCCTGGCATGACCCCCACCAGCGTGTCACTGTTCGGGGCGACCGCACCTGTATTTCCCCTCCTTAGTCCAGACAGGCCACCACCCGATGGCTTTTAGCTCCAGGGCCGTCGCTACCCATACACAAAGTACGCAGCTGCGTAGGGCACCAGGAAATTTCCCCCCTTTCTCACCCCTGCTCCACCTCAGCCCCACCTCTTCCCACTCCAGCACTGCCCCAGCCCCCACTCCACCCCTTCCCCAAAGCCTTTGCCCGGCTACTTCCCACCCTTGTTCTGCCCCAGCCCTGCCTCTTCCCACCTCCACCCCACTCCACCCTTTCCCCAAAGCCTCCGCCCCACTCCTTCCCACCCCTGTTCCACCCCAGCCCCGCCTCTTCCCACCTCCACCCCACTTCACCCCTTCCCCAAAGCCTCTGTCCTGCTCCTTCCCACCCCAGCCCCGCCCCGGTCCTGCCTCTTCCCACCCCAGCCCTGCCACACTCCACCCCTTCCCCAAAGCCCCCGCCCCTGCTCGGCCCCACCCCTACTCCACCCCAGCCCCACCTCTTCCTGTCCCTGCACCACCCCCAGCCCCACCCTCCACTCTAACCCTCTTCCAAAGCCCGCGGCCCTGCTTCGCCCCACTCCACCCCTTCCCCAAAGCCTCTGCCCTGCTCCTTCCCATCCCTACTGCACCCCAGCCCCACCTCTTCCCGCCCCTGCACCACCCCAGCCCCACCCTCCACTCTAACCTTTTTCCAAAGCCTCCACACTGCCCCTTCCTGCCTCTTCTCTGCCCTGCCTCTTCCCAACCCAGCCCCGCCACACTCCACCCTTTTCCCAAAGCCCCTGCCCCTGCTCCTCCCCATTCCACCCCTTCCACAAAACCTCCACCCCCACCTCGCCCCTTCACACTCTGCTCTGCCCCAGCCCTGTCCCCTTCCTGCTCCACCTCTTCCCACCCATGGTCTGCCTCAGCCCCCCTCTTACCACCCCTGCTCCGCACCCTCTCCCCTGAGGACTGAAGCAAGGCTGGGCCTGCACTCAACAGCGGCAGGAAGTGCACCAACCTGGCCCCAGTCATGCCACTGGTGAGTGCTGGGGATTGGTTCCCCCCTGTTCTCCAAGCCAGCCCTGCCTCCCCACAGAGGCCTGTCCCCCATGGAGGGTGTTGCATGAGGGCCCAGAATAACTTGGGATGGCCCTGTCTAGCTCCCAAGCCACTGCCTTTCACAGGGGCAGACCCATGTCTGTCTTTCTCTTGCCAGGCAGCACAGTGTTACTCCTTGAGTACAGAGAGAGGCACTCCAGGGAGGGGAGTCATACCCCGACAGGGAGCTCTCTCCTCACCTTTCCCCTTCACATGTGTCCTGGCCGATCCTTTTAGGAACAGACTGCCTAAGTAGGCCTGCTTGCTTTCTTTCCATTGGCTAACAACAGCGTAACTGCCCACGGTTAGAAAATAACCCCTCAGCTCTTCTAAGCAAGCACATTTTATTCTTATGGTAAAAGCACTACAGGGAAAACATTCAAATTGTTAAAGGAACACATGCCTGCTACTCAGCTTATCTGAGCTCAATGCCTCCATCATGGGGCTGGCAGGAGCAACTCCCACTCAGGGGTTGCCCCGGCATTACACATTTGTCATACTTTGTTCAGAAAGAGAACAACCCATGACTCTGACTCAATCATTGCTCCCGTTTGGGCCTGTGAAGAGATCCTGAACATGGGTCACTGCTCTCCATACCGCTGCTAAAGGAGGGGTTCAGGAAGGGTTTGAGGTGGGTAATTTGCATTTTCCTTCCCCTCCATGGATTTCCCAGCAAACCCACTTCAGACATATTGTCCCCAAAAGTCTTTTGATGTCCCTAATGTCTTCCCATGATTGCATTAGTTGTGGCCTTCCCCCAATGCCATTTCCCAGCAGGGCAGAAACATTCACATTTTCAATACACTGGGCTCCCAAAATACTGACACTTAATTCAATGAGGTTCAACTTAATTTTATAAGATTTGTCTATTGTTGTACCTGTCACAGTCACACCAGTGTAATGGTGCTTTATACTGAGACAGTGACCCCTGTTTGGGAAGGGGAGTGAGCTTCCCTGGTATAAGGCACCTATGCCAGGGTGCCTACCCCTGTAAGGCCAGGAGGCCTGGTCTAGCCAGCCCTGGTTCAATCAGCCCAGGTTGTGCCATAATCATTGACCTCCTAGCTTGGGTGTCCAGACAGCAAGTGTGAAAAATTGGGACATGGTGGGGGTAATAGAAGCCTATATAAAAAAAAGACCCCAAAGTCCAGACTGTCCCTATAAAATCAGGACATCTGGTCATCCTGCTCCCATCCTATGAGACCAGAACTAATTGAGGTCATGTGATAGCAGGACTCGGGCCCGTAAAGAGCCTGGCCACCCTTTCCCCAAAGTACCTTTATAACGTCTGCCTTAGGGGTGGTACCAGTATAAGTGTGCCAGTAAATTACCTACTGCTGTAGCCATGGTAATTATTGGGGCTGCTCAGCGCTGGCAACCCCAACCCTTGGAGGTGCCAGCACCATGCCATGGAGGCAAGCATTGTCAATGCATCGGCAGCTAGGACTTGTAGGCATTACCCCCATGGGTGCCAAGAGGCATAAGCTGTGACAGCCCACAAAGAGCAGTAGAGATTCTTGTTTGGGGACAGGCAGGGCTCTTCAGGGCTGATGCCTGTGGTGCCCTCACCTCTCCAGTCAAGCAAACAGGAGCTTGCAGGTTTCCATACCAGGCTCAGTTAGCATCTCTCACTGGGGCCCATCTGCTGCTGCCGTGCACAGATCTGCACCTGGCTGTACTGTCTGGCACTTGAAGCCTGTTCTGCACACAGCCATGGGTACAGTTCCTGGGTGTTCCTCTCTGCATCCAGTTTCTCTGCAGCTCCTTGCTGCCAGGCAGCTACTGCTTCATAGGGATGTGATCTCTCCAGCATTGTCCTGGAGTCTCCAGGAATTAAAGATGAATCTTTAATTAAAGACTATGTCATGTAAGGAAACCTCCAGGATTACGGCCAACTAAAACTGGCCAACCAACTTCCCAACAGAACTCAGCCACTTCCTGTGACAGGATCTTTCCATTGATTTTTTTGCCCTCTCCTACCTGCCCAGTGGGGAGGGGTTCGATGGGAATCATAGGTGCCTGCTTGGCATGTTCATCCCAGAGATACCTCAGTTCAAGCTGTGCATTGAGCTGGCCTCCGTCCATGAGGTTATTTCACTCTTCATTTAATATCTTGGCCCTGACCCACCCCAAAGGAAAAAATATATGCTCCCTGTGACACAATCAGTCAGCCAGTGGTATTTCTACAACAATATGTGAGCTGAGCAATACCAAGGTTATTCCAAAGGCTGGAAACAGATGCTGGCACATTCAGGCTAGAAATAAGGCATACATTTTTGACAGTGAGGGTAGTTAGCAATTGGAACAAGAAGTGGAAGATTGGACAAATGACCAGGGAGGAGTATAAAAATATTGCTCAGGCATGCAGGAGTGAAACCAGGAAGGCCAAATCACACTTGGATTTGCAGCTAGCAAGAGATGTTAAGAGTAACAAGAAGGGGTTCTTCGGGTATGTTAGCAACAAGAAGAAAGTCAAGGAATAGGTAGGCCCCTTACTGAATGAGGGAGGCAACCTAGTGACAGAGGATGTGGAAAAAGCTAATCCTTTTTTTTTTTTTTTTTGCCTCTGTCTTCATGAACAAGATCAGGTCCCAGACTACTGCACTGGACAGCACAGTATGGGGAAGAGGTGACCAGCTCTTTGTGGAGAAAGAAGTAGTTCAGCACTATTTGGAAAAGCTGGATGAGTATAAGTCAATGGGGCTGGATGCGCTGCATCCGAGGGTGCTAAAGGAGTTGGCCGATGTGATTTCAGAGACACTGGTCATTATCTTTGAAACCTTATGGCGATCGGAGAAGGTCCCGGATGACTGGAAAAAAACCAATGTAGTGCCCATCTTTTAAAAAAGTAAAGAAGGAGGATCTGGGGAACTACAGGCCAGTCAGAATCACCTCAGTCCCTGGAAAAATCATGGAGCAGGTCCTCAAGGAATCGATTCTGAGGCACTTAAAGGAGAGGAAAGTGATCAGAAACAGTCAGCATGAATTCACCAAGGGCAAGTCATGCCTGACTAACCTAATTGCCTTCTATGATGAGATAACTGGCTCTGTGGATGAGGGGAAAGCAGTGGATGTGTTTATTCCTTGATTTTAGCAAAGCTTTTGATACGGTCTCCCACAGTATTCTTGCCAGTAAGTTAAAGAAGTATGGGCTGGATGAATAGAATACAAGGTGGATAGAAAGCTGGCTAGATCGTCAGGTTCAACTGGTAGTGATCAATGGCTCCATGTCTAATTAGCAGCTGGGTCAGTCCTGGGGCCAGTTATGTTCAATATCTTCATTAATGATCTGGAGGATGGCGTGGACTGCTCCCTCAGCAAGTTTATAGATTACACCAAACTGGGAGGAGTGGTAGATACACTGGAAGATAAGGATAGGATACAGAGGGACCTAGACAAATTAGAGGATTGGGCCAAAAGAAATCCGATGAGGTTCAACAAGGACAAGGGCACTTAGCACAGAAGAGTCCCATGCACTACTACAGACTAGGTAACGAATGGCTAGGTAGCAGTTCTGCAGAAAAGGACCTAGGGATTACAGTGGATGAGAAGCTGGATATGAGTCAACAGTGTGCCCTTGTTGCCAAGAAGGCTAATGGCATTTTGGGTTGTATAAGTAGGGGTATTGCCAGCAGATCAAGGGATATGATCCTTCCCCTCTATTTGGCATTGGTGAGGCCTCATCTAGAGTACTTTGTCCAGTTTTGGGCCCCACACTACAAGAAAGATGTGGAAAACTGAAAAGAGTCCAGTGGAAGGCCACAAAAATGATCAGGCGGCTGGAACACATGACTCACAAGGAGAGGCTAGCAGAATTGGGCTTATTTAGTCTGTAGAAGAGAAGAGTAAGGGGGGATTTGATAACAGCCTTCAACTACCTAAAGGGGGGTTCCAAAGAGGATGGAGCTCAGCTGTTCTCAGTGGTGGCAGATGACAGAACAAGGAGTAATAGTTTCAAGTTGCAGTGGGGAAGGTTTAGGTTGGATATTAAGAAAAACTTTTTCACTAGGTGGGTTGTGAAGCATTGGAATGGGTTACCTAGGGAGGTGGTGAAATCTCTTTCCTTTGAGGTTTTTAAGGTCAGGCTTGACAAAACCCTGGCTGGGATGATTTAGTTGGGGTTGGTCCTGCTTTAAGCAGCGGGTTGGACCAGATGACCTCCTGAGGTCCCTTCCAACCCTGATATTCTATTATCACAATGGTCCCTTCCGGCCTTTGAATGTATTAAATATCGTCATCCCCAAGCATTCAAAAATGGTCTCAGCTCCCCCAAAACTCCTAAGATTGATTCAAAAACGATGAGATTTTTAAGGTTGGCCTCGTGGTTCTCTACTTTTGGAGTCTTTAAAGTCACATTTGGAAGCCTTTATTCCAGACCCAGACTGATCTTTGTTCCCTGACTGCCCCCTTCCAAGACCCACCCACCCTAACCACCACCACTCAGGACCCCACCCCCAGTGAAGCCCCCCTGCTCTTTGTTCCCTGTCTTCCTGCTCCTGAGACCCCCCTAACCTAATCACCACCGCCTCCATGACCCCACCACCTAGAGGCCCCCGCCACTTGCTTACTGTGATCAGCCGGGCATGGGGCTGCGCATCTCACCATGCTCAGCCCGGCGCTCCTACCCGGGAGGCTAGGGCCCCGTGGCTCGCAGCGCTCGGCCCGGCTCCTAGCTCGGGAGCACAGGGCCCCGCGGCTTGTCGTGGCCCGGAACCCTGGGCTCACAGGCCAGATAAAATTGGCCACTGGGCCACATGTGGCCCACGGGCTGTAGTTTGCCCACCCCTGTTATAAACTTACAGAAAGAGACCTTCTAAAAACATTAAAATGTATTATTGGCACGCAAAACCTTAAATTAAAGTGAATAAATGAGGACTTGGCACAGCACTTCTGAAAGGTTGCTGACCCCTGATCTAGACTATCCCTGACAGGTGTTTGTCCAACCTGCTCGTGTCCTCCCCAGGTCATGGTGGCTCCAGCTTCCAGGGCTCTTCCCCCAGAACGGAGCTGCCCTGCTTGGCTTGTACCTCCTGCTCTAGGGTGCCCTAAGCAGTGAGGCAAGAGAGATCAACGGGCCCTTTGAGCCCCATGATGCACGCCAGAATCGAAATGACCAGGGAGAGGGGAGACACCCACATGGCTGCATGGACTTGGGGGTATAAGGAGCAGGGGCTGGGAGGCACGTACGCTATGTCTGGGTCTGAGACATACCATGGCTGGGAGTCAGTGGGGGATGAGGGACTCAGGTGCCAGGACAGAACAAAGGTGGGGGTCAGAGGACCCCAGTGTCCAGAATGCAGTGGGGCTGGGGGTCAGTGAGAACACAGATCTGGGGATAGCTGAGCCCTGTACTGTCCATGCTGGGGTCTCATCATAGCCGAGGGGGCCCTTGCAATAGCCCTCTGTAGAGGGTCCCCATTGGGGACAGTGCCCTGTGGGTCTGTCTACCCCTAAGGCTGAGGGAGGGGCTCCATCCAGGGGGCATCAGAACCTACATGAGACAGCCCTCAGCAGGCAAGCGCCAGGACCAGCTTCATCTCAGGTAGGCCTGAGACAGACCATGACACAGAGACAGACTGACACCTCCCCACCCACATACAGTTCATCACTGCCAATGGAGCCCACACTGACCCCAGCCTAGCGCTCCTTTCCCTGCCTCACCTCTCATCTCCGACTTCCTCCTCCAGCCATCCCAGCCCCTTATTTTGGGCTGGAGCACGAAGCTGGGGATGGGGAAAGAGCCGCTATCAGGTCCCAACCAATTGTGTTACCCCTCTTATTTGCACCCCATGGTTTGCAACACCCCCGCACCCACCCTGGGGTCTGATTCAAGAGCTGCCCCATGTCTCCCCCTAAGGGCCATCAGGGGCTGTGTCTACAAATAAACTGTTTACAAAGTGCTCCCAATTCCCCATAGACCATACGGTATTCTGGGTTCACCCCCTATGACATTACTGACATAAACTATGACCATATAGACCATTGTTGCAACCACTGTTATATATTTGCAGAGAATATTGTACAAAGATTATCATGTGAGATGTGTATAAAGAGGTTATGATTTGCTGCTTATGATTACTCTATCTATATGTGTGTGTAATTTTTGTAGTTGAAGTTATGAATATTGACTACGTACTTGTATCTCAATGTGTTTTTATTCTAAGTAGCCTCAGTGAAGCATTTGGTCAGCATCTTGAGAAAGGATTATTCTAATAAATGCCCATTCAAGAAACACTTACTGACAATGGACTTTGAGAGACACCAATCGACATTTGAGCTTTCCTGGGACTGTTCAAACTAATATGCAAACAATGGCATCAGCCTGTAAAGAACTGAGTCATGCATGGACATGTGACTTGCCCATGTGACTCCAAACGCCATCTTGCTGCTGTGAATTCCATAGAAAGAATGGAGAGGTGTCCTTCCTTATGTCAGAGTACAAAAAAGGCCTTGATAGCCCCTACATTTTGACTTCAGTCCTGCTTCTGACCTCTGGAGGAACCTTGCTACAAACTGAAGCTCTGAACAAAGGACTGAATGATCCATCCAAGCTGTGGATGTACTCCGGAGACTTGATTTGAACCTGCATCTTATTCCATTGCTGCTACAAGCCTGAACCAAGAACTTTGCCATTACTGTTGTAATTGATTCTATGTAACCCATTCTAACTCTCATCTATATCTTTTTCCTTTTATGAATAAACCGTTAGATTTTAGATTCTAAAGAATTGGTAACAGTGTGATTTGTGGGAAAGATCTAATTTATATATTGACCTGGGTCTGGGGCTTGGTTCTTTGGGATTGAGAGAACCTTTTTTTCTTTTACAGGGTATTGGTTTTCATTCGTCCCCATAACAAGTGGCATTGGTGTTGACACTGGGAAACTGGAGTGTCTAAGAGAGTTGCTTGTGTGACTTATGGTTAACCAGTGGAGTAAAACCAAAGTCTTCTCTGTCTGGCTGGTTTGGTGCCTTAGAGGTGGAGAACTACCAGCATGGGGCTGTGAATGCAATTTGTCCTAAACTGATACTCTCAGAAGTGTCCCGCCAAAGGCAGCATCGCTACATCCCCCTCCTGATGGTAACAGAGAGCTGGGCTCCCAGCCACTCAGGGACTCACTTTAAGGAAGCCCAGGATGTAAGGCTGAGCTAACAGGAGCTGTGGGTCAGGAGAGAGGGGCACCGGCAGTGCTGAGGTGGAGGGGAGCCAGGGCTGCACACAGAGGGGCTGTGGGTTGGAATTGACGAGCGCTGCTGCCAGGCCTCCACCCCACCCCCATCACTGCCCTGCTCTCAGGCCGAACTGGCTCCGGGCGTCCCTGCAGATAAGCATCTCCCCGCCATGCACTACCTGGGGGTGGCCCCTCAGAACCATGGGCCCTCCCCACTGCCATGGGACTGTGTCCAGTGGGGCTGGGACTGGAGTGGGGTGATCACCCAGAGGCTGGCACATGGCCCTTCCTCGCCTGCTGTGAACAGGGGCATTGGGACCCTTGAGTCTGGGGGGGACTAACCAATGCTGAGCCCTGAGGCGAAAATGGGCTCCCCTCACTTCCCATAGTGCTCTCCTCACACATACAGCTGGCACTGATGCCCCTGGCAGAGTTCATCTGCCCCTGTGAGCCCCATTTCCAATCCCCTGGAGAATGTCGGGATCTGAGGGCCCTGAGAGGGGGCTGAGAGGGGCCTCTGCTGCGGAGCTGCTGTTAGTGCAAGCACAGCTTTGTAGACTCTAAGAGCAGGCAGCTCATTGTGCCATCCGTCCACGCTCCTGTGTCACACCGGGCACCGGCCTTTTGGAGAGAGACCCAAGACAGGACTGAAAGACACTGAGTGACGGATCATCTGCCTGTCCCTGCCTCCAGCAAGTTGTCTCCAGGGCTGTGAGCGCCTGGTTTACCCCTGCACCTCCTGGCACCTGCCCACTGAGTAGCCTGATCAGGCCAGGCCTTGGCCTGGTACATCCTGGGAGAATGGTCAGTTGAGGAGGTTAAGATGGGTTTAGCTAGCTCAGTGGGCAGGACAGCAGGTGGGAGTCAGGACACCTGGGTTCTTCACCTGGCTTTGCACCTACCTGTGATACGACCATGAGTCAGTCACATCCCAGCCCTCTGTCTCAGTTTCCCCTGCCCACAGTTCTCTTCTCAGACTGAACGCTTTCGGGTAGGGGCCATTTCTTGCTTGTTTCTTTGCAGCGCACAGCACAATGAGGCCCTTAGCTCAGTTGGTATCTGGGCAGTGCCCAGCACACGGCAGTTACAACTCTCCATGAAATCCTGTGTCCAGGCTTCTGGCAGTGCCCCTGTTCCTTGCCATGCCCCAGGCCTAGCTTTTCCCCAGGGGAAGTCCTGCAGCCATCCAACTCTGAGACAGTGCCTTCAGCTGCAGCACCCCCACTGCCCCATTTCTTTCTGTCACTGTTTAGAGCCTCCTTCCCCTTCAGGGCATGCCCCAAACTGGAAGCCTAGCCCACTCAGGACAGGCCAGCATTGCACAGTCACTGGTCCATGGCCGCTGAGGGGCCGTAGGTGGGAAAGCCAGGCTGAAGGTGGAGGGAATTTGCTGCCAATCAACGCCCAGTGACGGCTGCCTGATGGAATCTTGTACCTGTCTGGAACTTAAATATTAGAACAACAGAAGCTACACCATGAAGATAAATGCCCACGTAACCTTAACTCTGCTTGCTGGAATCACAGCAACTCTTTGCACGCTCCCTGCTGCAGTCACTGGGCTAAGTGTCACTGTACTGAATGGAGAAGAACTTGGGTGCAACTGCTTGGCAAAGCTGTGATGGTGACATGAGGTGCCTCTCTAGGGGTATATATGAGCCCTTCTCCGTGTTCCCCACCTCTGCCCCCCAGGATCCACCAAATAGCCATCACATGGTGTGAGCTTAGAGTTCCAAGCCTGGTTGGATTCGAACCTGCAATCTAAAAGCCAAACGCCTTCTATACCCAGTGGTAACTGTGGACTCTTTGCTCCATATGCCCAGCCAGCTTGGTTTGAAGGCTGTCATGTTCACCAATGAGGCCTGGTCTATGCCTAAAACTTACGTCAATTGAAATCACATTGCTCAGAGATATGAAAAATTCACATGCCTGAGACACATAGTTAAGACAGTCTAATCCCTGGTGTAAATACAGATAGGCTGGTGGAAGAATTCTTCCATGGATCTAGCTACCACCTCTCAGAAAGAGGCCCTTCCGTCACTGCAGCGAGTGTCTACACTACAACACTACAACAGCACAGTGTCTGGAGCGTAAACATAGTCTCAGACTGTATTAGCCAAATCAGACTCTCCTCTGTCACCTGGGTAGGGGCAATACTGTAATAGCATTCAAGGCAGTTGAGAGTAATGAAGGACTTGGGATTGATTAGCTAAGCTCAGAGGTCATTGTTCCTACATTGCCTATCACTAAAACCCTTCTAAGGGTTCATCTACAATATAAAATTCTACCGAATTTGTCAACGTCGATTTTTCGGAAGAGATTTTATACAGTCGATCGTGTGCGTCCACAGTGCCAAGGCTAGTATCGACTCTCAGAGCAGTGCACTGTGAGTAGCTATCCCACAGTCTCTGCTGCCCATTGGAATTCTGGGTTAAGCTCCCAGTGCATGATGGGGCAAAAACATTCTTGCGGATGTTTCTGGGTGTATGTCGTCAGTCGCCCCTCCCTCAGTCAAAGCTACGGCAGACAATCGGTTTATGGCTTTTTCCAGCAGCAGATGGTGGAGTAGGTCTGCAAAACTGTGCTTTCCTGCAGAACATAGTGCAAGAGTCCTGAAAGCCATCATCAGCTTCTGCTGCCACTGTGCTCTCCTGCTCTGCTGCAGAAGACAGTGCAGTATGACTGAAAGCCATCAACATACACCAGAAGTAGGCAACCTATGGCACACTTGCCGAAGGCGGCACGCCCGCTGATTTTCAGTGGCACTCACGCTGCCTGGATCTTGGCCACTGGTCAGGAGGTGGGGCAGGAGAGCTCTGCATTTTAATTTCATTTTAAATGAATCTTCTTAAACATTTTAAAAACCTAATTTACTTTATATACAACAGTTTAGTTATATATTAAAGACTTCTAGAAAGAGACCTTCTAAAAAACATTAAAATGTATTACTGGCACACACAACCTTAAATTAGAGTGAATAAATGAAGACTCGGCACACCGCTTCTGAAAGGTTGCCAACCCCTGACATACACCATTGCTTCCATTGCAATTCTGCTGTCCTGCTTTTCTGCAGCAGATGGTGCAGTAGGTCTGCAAAACTGTCCTGTCCTGCAAAAGACCATGCAAGAGGCCTGAAAGCCATCATCAACCATATACCACGGCTTCTGCTGACACTCTGCTCTCCTGCTCTGCTGCAGTAGACGATGCAGTAGGACTGCTAGACATCCTCGTAAATGGTGTATGGCTCCACTGCTTCTCTGCTCTCTTGCTCTCTCCTGCAGCAGACAGTGCAGTAGGGCTGCTAGCCATCCTCATAAATGGTGTATGGCTCCACTGCTTCTGCTGCAACTCTGCTCTCCTGCTCTCCATTGTTTCATGCCTTTTTTCCAGGATTACCCGCGCAAGTACCATAGCACGGCAAGCATGGAACCTGTTCAGCTCACCGCTGCAGTTCTGACCATTGTAAATACCTCATACATTATCCAGCAGTATGTGCAGAACCTGCAAGACTGGGCAAGGAAGCAACGGCAGTGCAATTACAATAGTGATGAGGACATGGACACAGATGTTCCTAGAAGAACTGTGTGTGGCAATAGGGGCATCATGGTAGTGTTGGGCTAGGTTCATGCCGTGGAACACTGGTTCAGGCCCTGGAAAAAAAGCACAGACTGATGGGACTGCATAGTGTTGCAGGTATGGGATGATTCCCAGTGGCTGCAAAATTTTTGCATATGTAGGGCTACTTTCGTGGAACTTTGTGACTTGCTGTCCCCTGCCCTGAAGCGCAAAGACACCAGAATGAGAGCAGCCCTCACAGTTGAGAAGTGAGTGGCAATAGCCCTTTGGAAGCTTGCAATGCCTGACAGCTACTGGTCAGTGGGGAATCAATTTGGAGCGAGCAAATCTACTGTGGGGGCTGCTATTGTTACCTGGGGACCCCCTACCCACATTGGGCAGGCGCCCCTTTCTCAGGCAAAACAGGCTCGGATAGCTGGAGGAGGTTGCAATGTCTTTATTCAATGTGACGTCGCATGCACGCAGCCCTGTGCTTCTCAGCCAAAAGCAGGGTGCGGCCCCGATCAATGGCCGGGTCGTTCTTTTTATAGCTTGATTACATCACTGGGCGTCAACATTCCGCCACGTACTTGTTTGCACAAGGATACAAAGTAGAAAAAGTTTCAAAATGTCCACATGCGTACTAAGCATACTAGCTTGAAAAAACGGCATTCCATGCATTCCATTGGTGCTACCTTGCTCATACACTCTCCCTCTCCCCCTCTTGTTTCTTTGTGTTATGCAAAGCCAAATACAGAAGCAGACAGGCACAATCGGTGCTAACTCAATTGCAGGCATTGAATCAGTCATATTACATTCCCCCCTTAAGAACCATCACTTTTTGATATGTTATGGTTCTTCTTCTTGATTAGTTTCTGTTATGTCTTCTATTTCGCTACTTGCCAGCCTAGTATACATGGTTAACATAGTCAAGTTTGTTTGTCTTTGAACTGCTACTTGGATCATGGATCGAAGGGCCCTAATTATACATGGGATCATGCAGGGGATACATGTAATAACAAGTATAAAGACAGCGGACAGGCCGAGCAACCCTTTTAACCATCCCATATTTGGGAGCCATGAAGTAAGCCATGACATATCCCATCCAGTCCAGGTTTGATCGGGTACGTGTCCTAATGAAGCAATCTCTTTTGCCAAGTTACGTACGGCTTCTCCATTGTTAGATATATTAAAACAGCAGGCTTCGGCGGTTAAATTGAGCGCTGCACACAGTCCTCCCTGACGGGCCAACACATAATCCAGGCCGAGCTTTAACTGTAGGATCGCTCGCCTGGATTCATCCATTTGATCAGCTATTAAGTTTAATGCTGTTGCAGTCCTATTTGTGACAAGCTGAACGACTGCTTGCAGCCTCATGACTCTATTAAAAGCATACATAGGTCCCTGAGCTCCCGCCACCTTTTCATGGGGATCCCAGCTGGCTGGGGTATAATGGCGAACAATCCGCTCAGCTGTCCAGAGGTCCCCATTCCAGACTGTATCTCCACCTATGGCTATGTCCTTGAATATTTCCCTAGACCGTTTTCGCCTGTGTATGGGGGTGTCGAGGACCCTTGGGACCGTCCACATAGGTGGAAGGACATAGCCTAGGTAACAACTTCCCGTCCATGGCTGGGGCAGTTTCCGATATGCAGTAGTCCCGCATATCCACCATAAGGGCCGAAAGGTTGTGTTGTGGTATGTATAATGTTGCTGGGTAAAGATGACCAGAGTGAGGGACGAGACTGCACAGTTTGCCCCGGCTGATAGATTGGCTGGGGTGAAAGGCTTATTCATTTGCCATACTTGTTTCCATGCCTTTGCGAAACAGGGGAGGCAACCCATAACGGTGGGTTCACTGAAAGTGCGGTTGCCATAACCATAATAAGTGGTGTTGTATTGCACTATGGTATGTTCACACTGGGAGAACCCCACCCTCGTCCCATTATTATTCTGATGGCGTATGCATAATCCTCCCTGTCGCTTCCATACCCTAAATGTGGAATTCATTTCATAGCCTGCCCCAAATGGGCCGGTTTCTGGATCGACCACATGTGCTGTTGCATTAAGGGGCAGGGGAAACAAAGGCATGCCCGCATTCGCATTTCCTGGGCCTAGGGTACAGACCCAACACCCATTGGTTCGTGAAGGTGTGCCCTCCCCAGGCTTGGAGCCAGTCACGTGCTGAGGTCATGCTTTTAGTTGCTGCTATAACTGCGCACAGCAGACCAAGCACAATTGTGCGGGCCAAGAAATAGCCCATAGTCCTAGGCAAAGACAGATTTGAGCCGGGTTGCTCAGTTGTTTCCCATCCAGTTTATCTATTCTTAGTCTCAAACTCTTACAGTTTCTCCCTGGATATACCTTCTCCCATCACACTAGCCCATAACCCTCCGGGAGAGGGCCCTGTTCTATCCGGGCGTATTTACAGGTTGGTACAGGCACTGGTCTCGCCCCTTGGCCTGAAGTTTAGGAACACTCCTGTTGGGGTGCTGGGCATTGGTTCTGTATGGAGTGCCGTGCGTAGAGTGTCAGCTTCCGGTGTGGCACAGCAGGGCGCTTCTCGATCCTAGCGTCAGCAGCCCGTCGTCTCACTTCAGGTAGGGCTGCTGCTTAGGATCTCTGCAATTTAATCTTCATCCCGTCCGCCGATCGGGTCACCTTCCACTCTGGCGGGGGTGGCTCTGCTTTCTTGATTCTAGTGTATTGAGTCCAGGACTTAAAACCGAAACACTTGACTGCTGTAGGAGTTATCAGCATAACTTGGTGCGGGCCTGACCACTGGGGCTTAAGAGGGTCAGACTTCCACCTTTTTACATATACCCAATCACCTGGTTCTACCCCATGTACTGGATCTATTATGGGTAAAGGTACCGCCCAGTTCAGGTGTTTTCTTAGCTCTGTCAACCTCTGTGCCCATGGCAAAACTTCTCTGGGGGCATCCTGCCCTATTCCAAATGGCCTCCACAACGGGGAGGGTCTGCCAAACATAGCCTCGAAAGGCGTCAGTTTGGCTTTCCCCGTGGGTGTGTTCCGCACTCTGAACAATACCTGTGGCAACAACTGAACCCAATTCATGTCTGTCTCTTGCATGAATTTTGTCAGAACTTCCTTGATAGTCCTGTTCATGCGTTCAACCTTCCCCGAACTTTGTGGGTGCCAGGCGGTGTGTAGCTTCCACTCGATTCCTAAAAACTTTGCAGTTTCCTGCACCACCTCCGCGACGAACGAGCTTCCATTGTCGGAGTTCACTTGCAATGGGAGCCCGTGAGTCGGTACATGCTGTTCCAACAGGTACTTGACCACTTCCTTTGCCTTTTCTGTCTTAGTAGGCTTCGCCTCTATCCACCCTGTTAAGGTACAAATCACAACCAGCAAGTACCTGTAAGGACCGCATCGTGGCATTTCCGTGAAGTCTGTTTGTAAGATTTCCATGGGTCCTGTCCCTACTGCCAGTTGTCCCTTTGGTCCTCTCCGTTCGGCTCTGGGATTTGTTTTCGCGCAGATCACACACCTTCTAGCTGCTTCCCGAGTCACACTGGATAGCCGGGGTGCATAAAAGAATGGCTTGATTGAATCGTACATTGCCTCGGCTCCTTGATGGGTGGTTTCATGGAAAGTGGTCACCAAATTCCGCACCTCCACCATCGGGCTCAAGGGCCTCCCATCTGGCATTCTCCACCATCCCTTCTGCATGTAGGCCCCTAATTGCTGTGCAAACTCCACATCTCGTGGGGAGTACGTCCACGCCACCTGATCGGGGACTAAGACTTCTTTACTGAACATGATAGTTGTTGCTTCCCTCGCCGCTCTTTTGGCGCTGTCATCTGCCCTCCAGTTTCCTCTGGCTTCATCTGAGTCTCCTTTTTGGTGTCCTTTACAATGCATGACAGCTACCTCTCTGGGTTTGCTTACCGCCTCCAATAGCGCTTGGATCTGAGCTTTATACTTAATTGGGTGCCCCTTTGCATCTATCATCCCTTTTTCTCGATACAGGGCTGCATGTGACTGTATTATGGCATAGGCATATTTTGAATCTACATGTATATTTACAGACTTCCCTTTTGCCAACTCCAGGGCCCTGGTCAATGCAATTATTTCTGCCAATTGCGCTGAGGTTCCGTGCGGCAGTGCTCCTGTTTCTATCTCTTCATGTAGGGACACCACTGCATACCCCGCCCTTCTCTTTCCTTCTTCCATGAAAGAACTTCCGTCTGTGAACCATATGGCGTCTGGGTTCTTTAAAGGCTGGTCTCGAAGATCTGGCTGGGCTGCCCATGTCTGTCCCACTAGAGTTATGCAGTCGTGGGGTTCTATTTGTTCCCCCTTCTCCTCTAAATATGGGAGGTATGTGGCTGGGTTGATTGTGGTGCAGGTTGCCAAGGTCACCTCTGGGTCCTCCAACAACATCATCTGATATTTCATGGTTCGGGCATTAGTCATCCAGGACATGTTTCCTTCTCAGAGCAGATTACAAATAGCGTGCTCTGTGTATACTGTCACTGCCCCTCCGAAGGTCAGCTTCTTGGCATCTCCCAGAAGTAATGCTGCCGCCGCAATCACCCTCAGACACTTCGGCCACCCGGATGCTACATGGTCCAGCTTCTTAGACAGATAAGCGCAGGGCCGCCTTATGCATCCAGATTCCTGGACGAGCACTCCTTTAGCTATACCCTGGCTTTCCGTTATGTACAGCTGGAATGGTTTAGACAGGTCTGGCAGTCCCAATGCCGGTCCATGCGCCAGCTGTTGTTTCAGCGTCTCAAAGCCTCTCTGTTGTTCTTCCCCCCACTTAAAGGGTTCGGAGTCCTTTCCTCTGGTCGCCTCATACAATGGTTGTGCATGCTGGGCGTAGTCTAGGATCCACAGGCGGCAGTAGCCCACCATGCCCAAGAAAGCTCGTACTCCTTGCCTCGTCCTGGGTGGGGATATATTGCAGATGGCCTGGACTCGTTCCGACATTAGTGCCCTCTTCCCCGCTTCCAGTTGGAACCCTAGGTAGGTGACCTTGGTTTGTACTAGCTGGGCCTTTTTTTTGGAAACCTTATAGCCACATTCAGCCAGATGTATTAGAGTATTTCTGGTAAGTTGTTCACAACCTGCCTCCGTCGCAGAGCTCAAGAGGATATCATCTACGTATTGGAGCAGTTTTCCCCCAGGGGGTATTTCCAGGTCTCCCAGGTCTCTTGCTAATGCCTCTGCAAACAGGGTCGGGCTATGAATGAACCCCTGTGGTAATCGGGACCATGACAGTTGCGTCTTCTTGGTCTCCCCTGGTTCCTGCCATAAAATGCAAACAGTGGGATGGAGTTGGGGGCCAACCTTAGACAGAAAAATGCATCTTTCAAATCCAGGACCGTATACCACGTCATTTCCGGCGGTAGTCTGCTCAAAAGGGTGTAAGGGTCCTCCACGAGTGGGGTCATTGGTTCCACTCTAGCATTCACAGCTCGCAGGTCATGGACAGGCCGATACTTGCCTGGTTCCTTTTTCTCTACTGGGTACAGCGGGGTAGACCACGGAGACCGACAAGGCACCAAGACTCCCTCATCCAGCAGCTCATGTATCACCCCTTTTATACCCTCCCGCTTGTAATCTGGGATTGGGTACTGCTTCAAACTGACTGGCTGGGCCCCTGGTTTTAGCTGGATCAAGATTGGTGGCTGTCGATGTGCCATTCCCACTCCTCCACTTTCACTCCATACCGCTTCAGGGACGTCGACTAGTTCAATCATGGGGACCATCACTGCCGTCCTATTCGTCCCTGCCTGTTCCCATAGAAGCTTGTATTTCCATCCGTTCCGACAGGGCATGGAGACGGTGCATGTGCTACCCTCCTGCGGGACTTCAAACTTGAATCCTCCTTCTTTAGTGAATGTCAGCCTTGCTTGGAGGCGGCATAGGAGGTCCCTCCCCATTAAGTTAATTGGGCAATTTGGAACCCAGGTGAATTTGTGGGAAAACTCTTTCCCGTTGATTCTACAATCATCAATTCGAAATACTGGTTGCACCTGCAAGTGGCCAGCAACCCCCATGATGGGTTTTTCTTCCTTTGTCTTCACTCCTCGCTTCTTTACAATAGCTGATAGAGTTGCTCCACTGTCCACCAGAAACGGCACCTCTTACCCCCCAAGATTTATACTGACCATAGGCTCCGGGGTCGTCTCCGGGTGCCGTGAGCCCGGTCCTCCTCATTGGTCTTCTGACATGGTGAGCATCCCAGTGGCTTCCTCCTCCGCCTGGGGGCACTCGTTCTTCCAATGTCCATGGGCCCGGCACCTTGCGCACTGGTCTGGCCCTAGTGGCTGTCTCCCTCCTCGTCCTCCTCCTCTCCCTCTACCCCTGCCTCTGCCTCTCTGGGTTCCACCCCGACCTCCTCTTCCCCTCTGGCCATACTCGCCTCGTATGGCTGCGGCCATAACCAGTGCCGTTTTCTTTGTCTTTTCCTCTTCTGTGTCCCTGTTCACATAAACAGTCCTTGCCACTTCCAACAATACATCCGGGTTCTCTTCCAAAACTCCTTCTCTTTTCTGCAGCTTCTTCCTGATATCTTTCGTTGACTGCCCAATAAAGGACATATTCACCGTTCGTCTATTTGCCGGTAGATCTGGATCAAGGGGAGTGTAGAGCCGGTAGGCTTCTTTTAACCTTTCCATAAATGCCCCTGGGGACTCATCTGGCCCTTGGGTTATCTCTGCCACCTTGGACATATTCATGGCCTTCCGTCCAGCCCGTCGTATTCCCTTTATCATCAGTTGGCACAGCTCTTTCCTCAAGGTTTCATGGGCTGCGTCATATGGGTTCCACCCTGGGTCAATGCCCGTCAATAACTCAGTCCTTCGTTGATCGAACGGGCGAGCACCATCGCCGGCAGCCTGCTCCCTGAGTTCCTGCTCCATTGCTTGCCCCAATCGGCTCCTCTCCTCGGCACTCAAAAGGGCTGTCTGGAGGGTCTTCAGGTCCTGCCAATTTGGATTATGGGTATTAATAATACTCTCTATTAGGTCACCCATTGCCTTTGGATCCTCCGTTAGTGACTTGGTCTGCTGCTTCCAGTTCATCAAGTCAGTAGTGGTAAATGGGACGTACGTTATAGTTTGTCTGGGGGTCAGATTTTGCAGGTCGTTGGGGTCTGGCTCAACCCACTGCTGAATGCGCAGCAGGGCTTGAAGATTTGCCTTGGCCGATCGCACTTTGGCTCTTGTCCCATCTGCGACGCATTCCGGCACCTTAGGCTTTACAGCTTCCTCTTTAGCTTCTTGCGCAGTCTCTTCCTTCCCCTCCCTTAATACCTCCCCTCCTGTCGCTTCTACGGCGCCATCTGCCCCGTCCTGTAAGTTAGGGTATATACGCCGATAAGGAGGTGGCAGCAGGGCTTCCTCTTCTGGCTGAGGACGTGGGGGATCTGGTAGCGGGGCAGAAAGCTCCTCCCTCTTCGGGGCTTCTCCCTTCGCCTTGTTATCCCTCAATTCCTTTAGTTTCTGTATTCTCTTTGTCTTTTGGTTTGTCTCTTGGCTAGCTCCCTTTTTCCCTTTCGCAGGCACCAGTCGCACTGGTAGGACAAAATCAGGCTTCCCACATTCCCTCTTGCAGCAATCTCTCAACCAGCCCGGCATCTCCTGACAATTAGTTAGCCACTGGTCTATATATGGGAATTGGTCAGGGTGCGGGACAGTGACCACGGTGTGATAAACCTTCCGAATTTCATCTAAGTTGCACGTTCCATTCGAGTCCCAGGTTGGGCTCTGGGCTGGCCAATCTATTTGGCAGTATCTGGTCAAAGTGGGGGCATCTAACTCCTCTCCATAATCCCTCCCAAATCCTCTGTCAAAATTGTTCACCATACATTGTAAGACTGTCTGTGGCTTAGACCCTTGCCCCGCCATTATCCACCACAAACGTCAGGCTTGCTAGACAGACAGTTCAGACACAAAGGGAGGGAACAGGCCAGGCAGTAAGGGGTCCGCCTTGGCTAGACACAATGAGGGTATGACAAACAACACACTCGCACCCCCCTTTGGCGGCTCCGCCCGTCGCTGGGCTAGAGAAACGCGCTACTCAGGAGTCCCACTCTCTGAAGAGAGTCACTTTCGCTTTAGGTTCTCCGCTTGCCGGATTACCAGTCGCACACACCAATCCAATCACACTCTCTCATACACCAACCCTTTTTCCTGGGACCACGTCGGGTTGTGAAGCTTAGCCGAGCTTCCCCCGGTCCCGAGCGGCGGATGGCTAGTCCCCGCTTCTACCCCGAGGAGCTCCTATTTATACGTTACCTGCCGGCTTCCCTTTTCCTCTGCACCTCGTCCTTCGCCCAGATATGGTGTATGCCTCGCTTGTCTCCCGCAACGGGTGTCCAAAACCTCTCTCCGCAAAACGGGGAGTGGCGCCTAGAGGGTGGGCACCCGCGGCGTGAGGACGCCCAAGAGGTCTCACCAAGGGGGCAGGCAACAACGCCTGATTGCCATCCGAGTCACGGCACCACGAAATGTTACCTGGGGACCCCTTACCCACATTGGGCAGGCGCCCCTTTCTCAGGCAAAACAGGCTCGGATAGCTGGAGGAGGTTGCAATGTCTTTATTCAATGCGACGTCGCATGCACGCAGCCCTGTGCTTCTCAGCCAAAAGCAGGGTGCGGCCCCGATCAATGGCCGGGTCGTTCTTTTTATAGCTTGATTACATCACTGGGCGTCAACATTCCGCCACGTACTTGTTTGCACAAGGATACAAAGTAGAAAAAGTTTCAAAATGTCCACATGCGTACTAAGCATACTAGCTTGAAAAAACGGCATTCCATGCATTCCATTGGTGCTACCTTGCTCATACACTCTCCCTCTCCCCCTCTTGTTTCTTTGTGTTATGCAAAGCCAAATACAGAAGCAGACAGGCACAATCGGTGCTAACTCAATTGCAGGCATTGAATCAGTCATATTACACTATGATCCAAGTAGCCAATGCAATCATTGACCAGCTGCTATCAAGGGTAGTGACTCTGGCAAATGTGCAGGCCATTGTGGATGGCTTTGCTGCAAAGGGTTTCCCTAACTGGGGTGGGGTGATAGAATGCATATCCCTATCTTGGCACCAGGTCCACCTGGGCGGCCAGTACATAAACCACAATGGATACTTCTCGATGGTGCTGTAAGCACTGATGGATCACAATGCTCATTTCACTGACATTAACGTGGAATGGCCGGGAAAGGTGCATGATGCTTGCGTCTTCAGGAACTCTGGTCTGTTTGAACAGCTGCAGGAAGGGACTTAGTTCCCAGACCAGAAAATTACTGTTGGGGATGTTGAAATGCCAATAGTTACCCTCGGGGACCGAGCCTACCCCTTAATGCCATGGCTCATGAAGCCATACACGGGCACCCTGGACAGTAGTAAGGAGCAGTTCAACTATAGGCTGAGCAATTGCAGAATGGTGGTAGAGCTGTGCATCTGGACGTTTGAAAGCTTGCTGGTGCTGTTTGCTGACTAGGTTAGATCTCGGTGAAACCAATATTCCAGTTATAATTGCTGCTTGCTGTGTGCTCCACAGTATCTGTAAGAGTAAGGGGGAGATGTTTATGGCAGGGTGGAAGGTCGAGGCAAATTGCCTGGCAACAAATTTTGTGCAGCCAGACACCAGTGCGATTAGAAGAACATAGCAGGGTACACTGCACATCAGAGAAGTTTTGAAAACCAGTTTCATCACTGGCCAGGCTACAGTGTGACAATTGTGTTTGTTTCTCCTTAATGTTACCCACCCCCTATATATATTATAAGAAATAAAGTCACGATTGTTTCAAAACAGTTCTTTATTGGTTGATTAACAACACACGGAGATAAATCACAAGGTAGCCTAGGTGGGGTTGGGTAGGAGGTTAGGAACGGTTGGGGTGGGGGAGGAGAGAAGGACAAGTTCACAATACAAATCAAAATTTTGATATGCCAGCCTTCTGCTGCTTGGGCAATCTTCTGGGGTGGAGCCTCCACCCCTCCCCCATGTTCTTGGGTGTCTGGGTGAGGAGGCTATGGAACTTGGGGAGGATCGAGGGCAGTTATACAGGGGTTGCAGCAGCAATCTGTGCTCTTGCTGCCTTTCCCGCATCAGATCCACCAGACAATGGAGCATGTCATTTTGCTCCCCCATCAGCTTGAGCATGGCATCCTGCCTGGTCTCATCACACTCCTGCCTCCTCTCATCGTGCGCCTCCCTCCTCTCGTCACGTTCTTTGAACGCTTTACAGGACTCTGCCATTGTTTGCCTCCATGCATTCAGCTGGGACCTATCAGTGCCGGAGGACTGCACAAACTTGGTAACATGTTATCCCGAGTGCGTTTTTTTCTCCTTCTAATCTGGGCCAGCCTCTGGGACGGAGTTGATAGGGAGTGTGTTGAAACATTTGCACCTGTGGGAGGAGAAAAGTGGAAGGTAGAATTTTAAAAAATATCTTTTAGAGAACAAAGGGAAGACACTTTCTCAGTGAAACAAGCAATTCATAGCACATATCACATATTCTTTCTGTACAAGATCACATTTTGCCTGCCAGTTTGGTGTAACTAAGGCATCACACGCAGCTGTCCGACAGAATTCAGCTTGCAGGCAGCCATGGGCATGCAGTGTTCTGCTTCGTCCATATTCATTACAATGCTTTCTAACTGCGGCGCCCCCCCTTCCCCATACCAAGCAATGCCTGGTGGGTTGGCCATTTAAAAGGAGGGTCTGTGGTCTCTCTGGGATGATCGCTTCACACCCCTCCCCACGCCCTTTAGGCCAAACGCCAACAGCCCAGCATAGACGGGTTTCCCCCAACCCACACCGCATGGCTCTGAGCAGGCTCTGATCAGAGATGAGCCCTTTAAACCAAACCCGAACAGCCCAGACTAAACAGGTCCTCCCTACCTTCTCCATCGTGGGCTCTGATCACGGCTCAGCCAAACACGAACACCCCAGCGTAAACAGACACCTCTGATTGTCCCCTTAAACAAATTCCTCTATTTCAACCAGGTGACCATGAATGATATCACTCTTGTGAGGCTAACACAGAGAGATAACAAATGAATGTTGCTTGACTGCGCTCAAAACCCAGGAGCTTTTGCTGCCAGGCTCTGCTTTGCAATGATTCCCGACTACTTGCTACTGGCATGGAAGGGTAAAGTGTCCTACCATGGAGGATGGTATAAGGCAGCCCTCCCCAGAAACCTACTGCAAAGGCTTTCAGAGTACCTCCAGGAGAGCTTCATGGAGATGTCCCTGGTGGATTCCCGCTCCATCCCCAGACATATTAACCGACTTTTCCAGTAGCTGTACTGGAAGGGAATGCATCCCAAGTCTACAGGGCAAATGAATCATTAAACACGCTTTCTTTTAAACCCTGTATCGTATTTACAAATGTACACTTACCAGAAGTGCTTTCTCCAGCATCATGGTGTAGGAGCCTGCCTTGGCAGTGGGTGGAGGGTATTGGCTCCAGGGTCACGAACAGTTCCTGGCTGCCTGGGAGAACGTATTCACCACTTGCAGCCTGTGACTGTCCTCTTCCTCCTCCTCTTCGTCCTCCAAAAAATCATCCTCCCTGCTCTGTGAGCGTCCTCTCTTGCCAGTGTCCTTGGACACTGGTGGGGTAGTGGTGGTGTCCCCCCCACCACCAGAATTGTGTGCAGCTCATGGTAGAAGTGGCATGTATGGGGCTGTGACCCAGAGTGCCTGTTCACCTCTTTAGTTTTTTGGTAGGCTTGCCTGAGCTCCTTGATTTTCACACAGCACTGCTGTGTGTCCCTGCAGTAGCCTTTTTCCATCATGCTCCTGGAGATTTTCGCATATATTTTTGCATTCCTTTTTTCTGAATGGAGTTCTGCCTGAACAGATTCTTCTCCCCATACAGTGATGAGATCCAGTACCTCCCGTTCGGTCCATGCTGGAGTTCGTCTGAATCTGGGACTGCATGGTCTCCTCTGCTGGTGGACTCTCCAGGGTCACCTGTGCTTGTGGGCTCTGCACGGTCCCCTGTGCTGATGAACTCACCACTCTGGCCAAACAGGAAATGAAATGAAATTCAAACGTTCCTGGGAATTTCCTGACTACCTGGCTAGTGCATCTGAGTTGAAACTGTTGTCCAGAGCAGTCACAATGGAGCATTCTCGACTAGCTCCCAGAGCCCAATACCATCGAATTGCATCCACAGTACCTCAAACCCAGAACAGCGATGTCGCTTTTAGCACTACTCCCCTTGCCGAGGTGGAGTACAGAAACCGGTTTAAGAGCCCCTTAAGTCCACAAAACTGAGTTGGTTGTGTGGACGGATTTAGTTTTAATTTGATTTAACACGGCTAATTCTGATATAATCACGTACTGTGTACCAGGCCTCAGAAGCATTATACAATCCCAGGGACATACGCACACCCCTGCGCCAGTCATCTTTAGCAGCAGTTTTATGAACCAATTGCTAACAGCACCGAGAGGCAAGGCCCCCCCGTCCTGCCATATGATAAGAGGAAGGAAAAGGGAGACAATTGTACCAGAGCCCCATGCTCAGGCAGCCCCCCCAGAACATCTGTCATTGGGGTGAAATGGAAGGGGAGGCCCCAGCAGTCGTGATGTTCTGGAGCCCTGAATTTCTCTCCTGTGTTCTGCCTCAAGGGCCTTTAAGTCCCAGCAAAACGGACCCAGAAGCACCCTGATTTAAGAAGGTCTGATGGTGTGTCTCAGCTCAGCCACTCCAGCAGCTGCTGAAAAAGAGCAAGAAGCCCAGATGCTTCAGGGAGGGGCATGTGGTGGGGAAACAGCCATGTTAACACCCTCAATAATGTCACAGGACAAAACCCATATGAGCCCTGGGCAGGAGCAGCCTTGAGGACCCTGGTGCCCATGGGTGGGGGCAGGGGGAGGGGAGGTCAAAACCAGGCATCTCTGCAGCCTCCCCTATGAGCCCCCTGGCCCAGCCCTTGCTGCATTGCACCCCATGAGACATACTAGCCGGAGCACACCCCATCATCTCTATGATCTCAGGCCTCCAATCCCAACCATACCTGGGGAAGGGAGACACTCCACACCTGCTCATAGTCTCTATGGTCTTAGCTAAGCAGCTGACAAACTATAGAGACTAGGTGAGTGTGGATCGGCACCTCACTCCCACTGCCTATTGGGTGTCCTTGTTTCCCTGGGAGATTCAAGCTCTATGAGAAGGCACCAGGAATCTTCGAAGGAAAAAGATCTGCTCAGTCTCCCCACCCTCTACCAGGCTGCCTGTGATCAGAGATTCTCTCTAAACACATCACAAACATCCCCTCATAGTCCTCCCTAAACTGCCCATTAGTGGCCAGTTAAGAGTAGGTTGTCTGGTGACTCTAGCTTCTTTATGATTATGATTGGCGGGTGTTATAATCATAGAATCTCAGAGTTGGAAGGGACCTCAGGAGATCAGCTAATTTAACCCCCTGCTCAAAGCAGGACCAATCCCATTTTTGGCCCATATCCCAAATGGCCCCCTCAAGGATTGAGCTTACAACGCTGGGCTTAGCAGGCCAATGCGCAAACCGCTGAGCTATCTGTCCCCCCTCCCATTAAAAAAATAAAATATTTTAAAGCAGGGCCAATCCCCAATTAAATCATCAAACAGATTTGTGCCCCATATCCCTAAATGGTATACTCCCCCATCATCTACAATCTCCCGTACTTCCTAAAGCCGCCAACCTATAAACACCCCCCACCCCTACCTGCAGTGTACTTCCCCATCATCTACAGCCCCCTGCGCTTCCTAAAGCCTCTAACCTCAAAATACCCAACAACCCCTACACACAGTGTATTCCCCTGTCATAAATATGAAGGGAAGGGTAACAACCTTTATGTACGCGGTAACATAAAATCTCTCTTGGCCAGAAATACAGAATCACTTTAACTGAAAGGGGTTAAGAAGCTCAAATAACCCGGCTGACACCTGACCAAAACGAGCAATAAGGAAAGAAGATATGTTCAAATGGGCGGGGAGAAGGGAGGAATTTGTTTGTGCTCTCTTTGTTTGTTCCCTGTCAAGAGAGAGAGAGAGAAACCAAACAGGTAAACCAGCTCCTAAAAGGATACCTGAAATGATACATAATACAATTGCAGAAATTGTAAGTAAAGGCAAAGAAATGTGTTAGGTTATCTTTTGTTTTAGCTTGTGAATTTTCCCTATGCTAAGAGGTAGTTTTATTCCTATTTTTTGTAACTGTGAAGTTGAGTCCAGAGAGGAGTCCTCTGTGTTTTAAATCTTTTATTACCCTATAAAGTTACCTTCCATCCCGATTTTGCAGGTGTGATTCTTTTACTTTTTTCTTTATTATAAAGTTCTTTTAAGAACATGATTAATTTAGCATCCTAAAAACCCAAGGGTTTGATCTGTGCTCACTTTGTTAACCTATTCGTTGTTATATTATTCTCAAGCCACCCCAGGAAAGGGCATGAAGTAGCTTGGGGGGATATTTTGGGGGATAGGGCTCTAAGTGACCCCTCTCTGAATTGTTGGTTAAATCAGTTGGTGGTGGCAGCAATACCATCCAAGGACAAGGAAAGGATTTGTGCCTTGGGAAAATTTTGGGTGTCTTTCATGCAGGTCCCCACATCTGTAACCCAGAATTCAGAGTGGGGAGGGAACCTTGACACCCCATCATCTACAGCCCCCTGCATGAAGCCTCCAACCTCAAAACCTCAAAACCTCCAACCTCAAAACACCCAACACCCCTCCACACACACCCAGTGTACTTCCCCATCATCTACAGTACCCTACACTCCCTAAAGCAGTGATTCCCAAACTGTGGGCTGGGACCCCATTTTAATGGGGTTGCCAGGGCTGGTGTTAGACTTGCTGGGCCAAAGCCAAAACTGTGGGAGGGGCTCGGGCTTTGGCTTTAGCCCCCACCCTAGGGCGACGGGGCTTGGGCAGGCTCAGGCTTCAGTCCCCCTCCTGGGGTCGTGTAGTAATTTTTGTTGTCAGAAGGGGTTTAGTGAAGTTTGAGAACCCCTGCCCTCAAGCCTCCAACCTCCAAACTCCCAACACCCCCCGCACACACACCCCTTCATTGCCCCTGGCTCCCGTTTCTCAGACAGATGTTCCCATCTTGGAGTGAAGCTGCTAGAGCCAGGGCAGATGCTGACAGGCAGCTCTTAGGGATCCAGCCCTCTGTCCCCAGCCTGGCTACATCCTTTCCCCCTTCCCTCTGGTTCAGCCCCATGGAGCATGTGTCTTGGGACAGGAAGAAGCGGCACCCGGGGAGATGAGCAAAGCATTGTTTTATTGCGAGGAGTCACAGGCAATGACTGGGAGCAGGGGATGGGGGCTGCCCATCCTGGGGAGCTGGGGCAAGGCTGGGAGCAGAAGTCCAGGGAGCAGGGGTGCCTCTGGTAGGGCGGCGGGGAATCCCAGGCCTGCAGAGTAGCGCAGGCAGCAGGACCCCCTGCGGGGAGCAACCACCTCAGTACTCGCAGATAAAGGGCAGGGAAGTCTGGCAGTTGACGCTTCTCCATTGACCTCCTGGCAGAGAGATTGGGGTTAGTGCCCTCTGGCTGGCACCTGGCACCAAGCAAACCCCGAGTCACCCTGTCCCCAGACCCCGGGGCCCGACCTAGCCCCAGCTCCACCTGGTCTGGGGCTCCACCTAGCCCCCAGCTTCCTCCAGCTTGGGGTCCAACCTAGCCCCCATTGCCCTCCGCTTAACCTGGGCTCCCTCCCCCTCCAGCACCCAGGACCCACCTGACCTGGACTCCCCCTGCCACCCTAGCCTTCTGGGCCCCATCTAGCCCCCATGGTCCCTGACCTGCAGTGCACAGGGAGACACAGGTTTTCCCAGAGCGGCTGGGGTTCCTGCGGGCCCAATTGCAGTAGTTCCAGTTGGTGCAGTCCGACCAGTGGGAGAGCAAGCGTCCGCCCTGCAAGGGGTGGGGTTGGGGTAGGATCAGTGTTGCCCCATTCACAGAGCATCTCAGGGACCTTCCTAAGGGGCTGGGGCCATTTCTGAGCTGGTGGAGTCTATGGGCTATGGCCAGGGGCAGTGGGCTCTCTGGGCGGGGGTGGAGCAGGACACTGGCACCAGTCTGTGCCCTGGCACTGGCCCCAGGCACCTCATGGGCAGGCAAGGCCAATGGACCCCAAGGAGCCTCCCAGCCATGGAGAGAGCTGGGACAAAGCCCCAAACTTCCAGAGTCACCTAGGGCTGCCTCACAGCGGGTGGTCAGGCTTGGCCTGGGGCTGCCCGGAGATGGGTCCTGGCTGGAGAAACAGAGCTGCAGTGGGGATGGGTCAGACCACAAAAATAGGGAGTTTGGGAGTCCTGGGCCAGGCCCAGGCAGGGGTGGTTGGGGCAGCAGAGCCAGACAATCTCCTTACCAAGGAGGAGGTGATGCCCCCGACCCACACATGGCCTCTGTTGGTGAGGGCGCTCGCTGCTTTGCGCAGCTGCTCATTGATCGAGTAGCTGTGGACGGAGGCTAGGCGGCCCCGGAAGAGCCGTGCGCACTCCCTCTGCAGGGAGAGAAGGGTGGGGTGCAGCATCACAGGCACCATCAACTGCCCACCGTCCTCCAGCCCCAGGCATCATCCACTGCCCCTCGTCCTCCAGCCCCATGCAACATCCACTGCCCCCGTCAGCCATGCCACACACCCTCCATCGCCCACACGCATGATCCATGTATCATCTGCTGCCCCCCATGCTCCGTCTTCCATCCCCCCACACCATCTACCTGCACCATGATCCAGCCTCATGGCACATTCACTGCCCCGTGCATCCCATCCACCATTCCCACGCACCATCTGTCAGCCCCATAGAGCATCCACTGCCCCCAGGAACCTTTCCTCCCCCTTCTACTCACCATGGCCTCATGAAAGGTCTTGTCTTGTCTCACCACTATGTAACGAGGCCTCTGGCCCATTATGCCTCTCCCCATGAAGTCCTTGTCCGCCCCCAGATACGGTGGCTCCAGCTCCCCGGGCTCCTCTTCCAGAACAGAGCTGCCCTGCTTGGCTAGTTCCTCCTGCTCCAGGGCGCGCTCAGCTGGTGGGAGAGAAAGACCAATGAGCCCTTCCAGCCCCATGGTGCACCCTAGATTGCAAACTACCAGAGAGAGAGGATATGCCCCCATGGCTGCATGAGCCAGGGGGTACACTGGTAGAGGTTGGGGGGCACGTATGCTGGGTCTGGGTCTGAGACATACCACTGCTGAAGGTCACTGGGGGATGAGGGACTCAGGTGCCAAGACAGAACAAAGGTGAGGGTCAGAGGACCCCAGTGTCCAGAATGCAGTAGGGCTGGGGGTTAGTGACAGCACAGGTCAGGGGATAACTGAGCCCTGTACTATCTGTGTTGGGGTCTCACCCAAGCCCATGGGGCCCAGGCAGTAGCTCTCTGTAGGAGGTCCCCATTGGAGGCAGTGGCCTGTGGGTCAGGCTACCCCCAGGGTTGAGGGAGGGGCTCCACCCAGTGAGCACCAGAACTTACAGAGACGGTGACTAGAGACAGCCCCCAGCAGGGCGAGCACCAGAAACAGCTTCATCTCAGGCAGACCTGGGGGGAGACACCGTGAGACAGAGACAGATTGACACCTCCCCACTCACATACAGTTCGTCACTGCCTAGAGCTACCCCCCACAGAGCCCACACTGACCCCAGCCTAGAGCTCCCATCTCACTTCTCATCTCTGACTTCCTCCTCCAGCCATCCCAACCCCTCATATTGGGCTGGAGCATGAAGCTGGGGATGGGGAAAGAGCCAGTATCAGATTCCAGCCCCTTGTGTTCTCCTCCCTACACCACATGGCTTGCGACACCGTCACACCCAGACAGGGCTGTGATCCACAAGCTGCCTCATGTCTCCCCCTAGTGGCCATTGGGAGGTGGGTCTACAAATGAACTGTCTACAAAATGCCCCCCAACTCCCCATAGACCATATGGGATTCTGGGTTCACGCCCCTCCTAATGGTAGCAGAGAACTGGGCTCCCAGCCACTTAGAGACCCGCTTTAGAGATGCCCAGGATGTAAGTCTGGGCTAGCAGGGGGCTGTGAGTCAGAAAAGAGGGGCATTGGCAGAGCTGGTGTGGGGGAGCCCAGGGCTAGGCTAATAGGGGGCTGTGTGTCAGGACTGAGAGGCTCCGGCGGAGTTATGATCAGGGGAGCCCAGGGCTGGGCTAACAGGGGTCTGTGGGTCAGGATTGAAGGGGACTGGCAGATCTGGTGGGGTGTGGGGAGCTCAGGGCTGGACTAGCAGAGGGTTGGGATAGAGGGGCATTGGCAGAGCTGTGTTCAGGGGAACCCAGGGCTGGGCTAGCAGGGAGATGCGGGTTGGGACTGAGGGAGCATCACCTGCGCTGGCCGTAGTTCACTGCCAGTGGTAGAGAGTGCATCCAAGAGGGATGGGCTGGGCTGGCTCTGAGGTGTGGTGCTGAGCTGTGGGGGGGTGGGATGGCAGTGGGGGTGGGAAGAGATTAAGGGGCCTGAGATCTCACTCCAGACCTGGTGTCCCCAGTGTTCTGGGCAGGGGGGAGCAGTGGCTGGGGGCCCAGCCCTGGGTGATGCTGGACACTGGATTGAATCGGCCCATCTGGCTGTAAGCTCTATGGCCCTGTGACCTGACCTGGAGCTGCTCAGGAACCAGCCCCGGCAGAACAGCAGCCTCTACCCAGTGCACTGAGTGCCCAGCTGTATAGAGGAATGTCACACACATCATGGCACCTCAGTGGGATCCACCCAACCCCCCCATTGGGAGCTGAGGTCAGTAGAGCCACTGATGCTTTACACCAGTGGGAATCTGACCCATTAACTCAAATGGAGATACAGCTGATTGACACTAGCTGGGATTGGGCCCACTGACCGCAGCTGGGCTGATGCCCAATTTCATCAGGTGTGGGATTCTGGGACTGAGACGATCTTTAAAGCGCCGGTGTAGTTTGTGATTTGGCCAATTCCACAGCCTGAAGGATGGGGACTGCCTTCTCTGGGGGCCACAACGCTCTCCCGCCCCCAGCAGGGAGAACATCACATTGGTCAGTGGGGCAGTACCCTGCCTGATACTGGGTAGAATGGCACAGTGGAGAGTGGGCTGGAAGAACCCAGCTCACTGACTTCTGGCATTTCCTCAGCACCAGTGCCATAGAGTGCTGGGCGTCAGAGGCACGTCGGCAGAGCTGTGGGGTGGGGGAGGCCAGGGCTGGGCTAGTAGGGTCTGCGGGTCAGGACTGAGAAGTGCTGCTATCAGTTGCATGACTCTGCTCTCCCGTCTCCACACACATCCTGTCTGCCCTCTCCCACCAAGACTAGCCGCACACTAGCAAGGGGGGTCCCTGCAGATTATCATCACCCCATCGCATTAGGCAGGTTTCACAAGGGCATTTCACACAATAACGGCTGTGCTGGGACCCCTGCATCTGGTCCGTCCTGATAAACCTGGGGGCATTTCACCGCAGGCATCCGGCTACAGGGAACAAGGCAACCACCAATGGGCTGGTGCCAACGACTGCCTGAGTGCTAGCAGGGCCAGATTAAGACCTTTAGAGGCCCTAAGCACTGAAAAGATTATGGTGTCCCCCCATATGTAATTCAAAATAAAAACAATACTATACCGTAAAATAAAATTTTATTTTTCGAAATGACACAAAACTTATATGTATGCTGAAATTAAAATAGCTTCTTTCTAGATTTTCTGATTGCAAAATTCTGGATAGGTTCATCGAAGCTGACTCGACAAAGCATGTCTGGTTCCATACACAGTATGGAAAGTGAATCAAGTCTGTCTTGACATGTTGTTCTTTGAGGGTTTTTTAATTCTTTTCAGCTAAGAAAAAGAGTATTCTGAGGAGCAATTAGTAATTATCAATGTTAGAAAAATACATCATGCAATCTCTACATTTAGAAATACACATTTTATTCCGTCTTTCAATATTGTGTCATGAAGATCAATGAGACTGAATTTCATTTTCCCTGTTTCATTAAACTTTGCGCACATATAACAGTGGAACTGCCATACTTCTCCACAGAGATTCATGTTCAAGTCAACAGGGTCTGAGTCAATTAGCTTTTGGGAACCTTGTGAATATTGTTCATCAGATGAGTCCATATCGTTTAGAAAAGAAAATCTACTTGATACTTCTTTGTACACTTCACCTCTCATCTTCATATGAGCTTCAAGTATATCAATTATAGCGTAGTAAGTAGATACATGAAATTTGTCTCTAGGATTCAATGCTGTTTCTGTTGCACTGCTATTATTTGCTTGTTTTTTCCTGATTCGCTTGAGGGACTGGGCTTCTTTGTAGTTAGTATCAGGCAAGATGTCTTTTGATATGTCTTCAGATCTTTCGAAATCATTTTTCCAAGTGTGTAAGTGGTCTGCTAATGATTGACAGAGGTCTGCACATGTTTTTAGATCCAATTCTTTTTCTTGGAGACCTTTACTTGTGTGGTAAAAGTGTTGTAAAATTTCATTCCAATGGTCAACATGAATACAAACTCTAGGTCTTGCATCTTGTTTGCAATGTTTTCTGCCTCTTGTATAGTTTCTCCCTTTCGTGACTGGTCTTCAGCTATACTTTCTAATGCAGCCACAGTTTTTGAGTAGGACTCCAGAATTGCACTTGTTGCCACAGCAAGTGCCTCCCAGCGAGTATTAGAAAGAGATTTCAACACACGATCATTGCTCAAATATGTTTTAAGAACTGCCCATTGGTGTATTGAGGCAGAGAAAAATGTATAAATAACTGGACTGTTGAGAAAAAACTTACTGCCACTGGAGTGTAAGGAAGTCTAACAAAGTTCTGATTTTTTCCCATGATGACTACTTCAATGCTTTTTTTGAAATATCAAATTTTTAAAAAATCTCTTTTTTTGGTGTCCCCTGGTTTGCTGGTGCCCTAAGCACCAGCAGTGCTGAGGTGGAGGGGAGCCAGGGCTGCACAAGCAGAGGCTGTGGGTTGGGATTGATGACTGCTGCTGCCAGGCCTCCACCCCACCCCTCTCACTACCCTGCTCTCAGACCACACTGGCTCCAGGCATCCCTGCAGATAAACATCTTGTCGCCATGCTGGGCAGGTTTCACAAGGGCATTTCACTCAGTAACGGCCATGCTGGGCCATCCTGATAACCCTGGGGCTGTTTCACTGTAAGCCACAGCACTGGGTGCCCGGCCACAGGGAACAGGACAGCAGGCAACAGGCTGGTGCCATCAACTCCCTGAGTGCTAGTGTAGGGGTTCCCTCCTTACCCCGATGGCACTCCCTGAGGGGTAGCCCCTCAGATCCAGGGATATACCACACTGCCATGAGACCGTGCCTAGTGGGGATGGCACTTGAGTGGGGTGATCACCCAGAGCCTGGCATGTGACTCTTCCCTGCCTGCAGTGAACAGGGGCGCTGGGACCCCTGAGCTTAGGGGGGACTGGCCAGTGCTGAGCCCTGAGGCTAAAATGGGCTCTCCTTACTTCCCATAGTGCCCCCCTCCCCACAGCTGGCACTGATGCCCCTTGCAGAGATCATCTGCCCCTGTGAGCCCCATTTCCAACCTCCTGGAGAATGTCAGGATCTGGGGGGCCCCAAGTGGGTACTGAGTGAGGCCTCTGCTGTGGAGCTGCTGTTAGTGCAAGCAGAGCTTCGTAGACTCCAAGAGCAGGCAGCTCATTGTGCCATCCGTCCATGCTCCTCTGTCACACTGGGCACCAGCCTTGACCAGAGGCTCCTGCCTCCCGCCCCCACAGAACCAGAGTGCAGCTGCTGGAGAGAGACCCAAGACAGGACTGAAAGACTCTGAGTGACGGATCATCTGCCTGTCCCTGCCTCCAGCAAGTTGTCTCCAGGGCTCTGAGTGCCTGGTTTACCCCTGCACCTCCTGGCACCTGCCCACTGAGTAGCCTGGTCAGGCCAGGCCTTGGCCTGGTACATCCTGGGAGAATAGTCAGTTGGGGGGTTAAGATGGGTTTAGCTGGCTCAATGGACAGGACAGCAGGTGGGAGTCAGGACACCTTTGTACTTCACCTGTTTTTGCACCTACCTGTGATGTGACCATGAGTCAGTCACATCCCAGCCCTCTGTCTCAGTTTCCCCTGCCCACTATTCTCTTCTCAGCCTGTGAACTTTTTTTAGGTGTAGGCTGTTTCTTGTTTGTTTCTATGCAGCGTCTAGCACCATGGGGTCCTGATCTCAGTTGGTATCTGGGCAGTGCCCAGCACACGGAAGTTACAATTCTCCATGGAGTCCTGTGTCCAGGCTTCTGGCAGTGCCCCTGTTCCTTGCCATGCCCCAGGCTTTGCTTTTCCCCAGGGAAGTCCTGCAGCCATCCAACTCTGAGACAGTGCCTTCAGGCTGCAGCACCCCCACCGCCCCATTTCTCTCTGTCACTGTTTAGAGCCTCCTGCCCCTTCAGGGCATGCTGCAAGCCAGGAGGCTCTGCAGTGACGCAGCCCAGGATCCTCAGGACAGGCCAGCATTGTGCAGTCACTGGTCCATGGCCTCTGCAGGGCCACAGGTCAGCCTGGGAAAGCCAGGCCGAGGGCGGAGGGAATTCACTGATAATCAGTGCCCAGTAACGGCTGCCTGGTGGGAGCTTGGGCCTGTCCAGAATGGCAAATTCAGCCAAACTTAAATATTAGAAAATCCGGAGATACATTCTGAAGATAAATGCTTATGTAACCTTAATTCTGCCCCTCAGAGATGACTGGAGTCACTGGCAATTCTTTGTATGCACTCTGGCTGCAGTCACTGGGCTAAGTGTCACTGTCCTGAATGGAGGAGAGGTTGGCTGCAGCTGCTTGGCAGAGCTGCAATGGTGATGCTGTGATGAGGTGCCCTGGGGGTCTGTGCCCCTCTGGGGGTGAATTTTAGCCTCCTCCTGTGTGTATGATGACAGGAGAAGTGCATATATATACCTGGGAAGATCCAGTCTGCCTCATTTTAGTGCTGTTGTATACGCTGCGTCACTAGCAGATCACAGGAGCTTCTTACTGTGGGGATTGTCAACAGCAAGATAGGAGCTGAGGGTGGGCAGTGGGGTTAATGAAGTTGTGACACTGCACCCCATATTCTTCCTAGTTATATGAATATAATTATAACATAATTATGATGGATTTTGTACAAGACATTTCTTGTCAGGTGTAATTGAAAAAGTTATGATTTGCTGAATATGATTATCCTAGTTGCATACATTTATCATTTTTGTATCTGAAATTATGAATATTGACTAAGTATCTGTATTTCAAATGTATTTACTCTGGGAACACCCACAGCTAACCTTTCAGGTACAGAAGTGAAGAAGGTAAACAGTGCTGATGGCCCTTCAGTGAAGATAAAATCTAATGGTCTCACTCCCCACACATGGACACTCCTGGAAACCACCAGAGGAACAAAGATTGAACTGGAGGAAGTGCTGGTCCCAGGTTAAAAGGATTTCTGTTATGTGTATGGAAACCTGGTGGACTGCTTGTATCATCAGTCAGGGTGAGAAATTGCAAATTCATATCCAGTCTTTCTAGTATGTTATGGTTAGTTTGCTTTTTTGTTCATTTATTAGGTTATCTTTGATCTGTTTTACATCATTACAGTCACTTAAAATCTATCTTTCTGTAGTTAATAAACTTATTGTTTGATTTATCTAAACCAGTGTGCCTTTGAGTGAACTGTTTGGGGAAAATTCTCAGCTTGGGTAACATAGGCTTGTTGTATATCTTTCCTACATTGAGGGGAAGGCGAACTTTATTAATGAGCTTACATTGAACAGATCCCTATGCTGCACAAAACAGTACAATTTGGGGTTTATACAAGAGCTGTTAAGCGATTTAAAAAATAATCACAATTAATTGTGTGATTAAAAGATTGTGATTAATCGTACAATTAATTGCACTGTTAAATAATATTAGAATACCATTTAAATATTTTGGATGTTTTCTACATTTTCAAATATATTGATTTCAATTACAACACAGAATACAAAGTGCACAGTGCTCACTTTATATTTATTTTTGATTACAAGTATTTGCACTGTAAAAAAGCAAAATAAATCGTATTTTTCAATTCATTTAATACAAGTACTGTAGTGCAATCTCTTTATCATGAAAGTTGAACTTACAAATGTAGAATTATGTACAAAAAGCCTGCATTCAAAAATAAAACAATGTAAAATTTTAGAGCATGCAAGTCCACTCAGTCCTACTTTTTGTTCAGCCAATCATTCAGCAAACAAGTTTGTTTACATTTGCAGAAGATAATGCTGCCCACTTCTTGTTTACAATGTCACCTGAAAGTGAGAACAGGCATTCTCATGGCACTGTTGTAGCCGGCATCACAAGTTATTTATGTGCTAGATACACTAAAGATTCATATGTCCTGTCATGCTTCAACCACCATTCCAAAGGCCATGCATCCATGCTGATGATGAGTTCTGCTCGATAACAACCCAAAGCAGTGTGGACTGATGCATGTTCATTTTCATTATCTGAGTCAGATGCCATCAAGAGAAGGTTGAAGTTTTATTTATTTATTTATTTATTGGTGGTTCAGCTTCTGTTGTTTCCACATTGAAGGGTTGTTCTTCTGAAAGCATGCTCCACACTTCATCCCTCTCAGATTTGGAAAGGCACTTCAGATGCTTAAACCTTGGTTTCGAGTGCGGTAGCTATTTTAAGAAATCTCACATTGGTACCTGTGACATTGCACTCTATATAATTTTATAAAATATACTAATGATATCCTCTGGGAAGGGAGGATTACCAGCAGTGCTATAACTGTGGGTTTATAGCGCTCTACATGCCTCGCCAGTCTGGACGGGTAGTAAGTTATAGCGCTCCTGGAGGCTTTATAGCGCTATAAATTGCCAGTGTAACCAAGGCCTAAGTCTTCCTGTATACTTGTGTGCTAGTAAGTTGGTAATGAAGTCTTACAGTGACATGTGATCATGTCACCTGAACTGGAATCTATCTTTAACATGGTGCTTTTCGATTTAGAAGGAGGGGTGGGAGAGAGGGACAAAGGATTCCTGCCTTATGCAAAAGATATATAAGGGGATGGAACAGAACAAAGGAGGCTGACATCATGAGAAATCCCCTAGCTACCACCAGAGCTGGAACAAGGGCTGTACCAGTGGAAAGGATGGTGCCCAGACTAGGAAGGCATCCAATCTGTGATAGAAACTTATTGAAACATCTCCGAGAGTGAGATTTTATCTGTATTCAGTGTTATTACTTATTAGACTTAGAATTGCGTGTTCTATTTTATTTTATTTAGTAGTTCACTCTGTTCTGTCTGTTACTACTTGGAATCACTTAAATCCTACTTTCTGTACTCATTAAAATTACTTTTTACTTATTAATTAACCTGGAGTATGAATTAGTACCTGCTGGGGGGGGGGGGGGGAGGTGCAATAGCTGTGCATATCTCTCTATCATTGTTATAGAGGTTGAACAATCTATGAGTTTGCCCTGTATAAGCTTTATACAGGGTAAAACGGTTTAATTTAGGGTTTGGACCCCATTGGGAGTTGAGCATCTGAGCATTAAAGACAGAAACACTTCTTAACCTGTTTCCAGGCAAGCCTACAGCTGTTAGGGGACGTGACTCAGACCTGGGTCTGGGTTTGGAGAAGGCTAGTGGGTCTGGCTCAAACCAGAGCCAGGGTACTGAAGTCCTAAGCTGTTTGGGCAGGAAAGCAGGGGCAGAAGTAGCCTTGGCACATCAGGTGGCAGCTCCCCAAGGGGGTTTCTGTGATCCCAACCCATCACAGGTACCTTCTTTGCGTTTTGTGAAATCTGGAGTAAAAGTGTTCTTAAAATGAACCACGTGTGCTGGGTCATCATCTGAAACTGCTATAACATAAAATATATGGCTGAATGTTGGTAAAAGAGAGCAGGGGACATACAATTCTCCTCCAAAGAGTTCAGTCACAAATTGAACTAACACATTAATTTTTTTAACAAGCATATCAACATGGAACATGTTTTCTGAAATGGTTGCTGAAGCATGAAGACTCATATGAATGTTTGGCGTATCTGGCATGGGGAAATACTTTGCCATGCCAGCTACAAAAATGCCATGCAAATGCTTGTTCTCACTTTCTGGTGACATTGTAAATAAGAAGAGGACAACATTATCTCCTGTAAATGTAGACAAACTTGTTTGTCTTAGCAATTGGATGAATAAGAAGTAGGACTGAGTGAACTTGTAGGCTCTTTTGTTTTACACTGTTATGTTTTTGAGTGCAGTTATGTAACAAAAAAATCTACATTTGTAAGTTGCACTTTCATGACAAAGAGAGTACACTACAGTACTTGTATGAGGTGATTTGAAAAATACTACTTATTTTGTTTACCATTTGTAACCCTTCTGCCAGGCGGAGTTCAGTACATAGAGATTCCCTTTCAACAATACAACCAGCTTGAGGCCCCAACTCAGTGACCTGGGAAAAATCACACACACACACCTCTGAGCACCTCATAAATGCAATACTTCTCATCTCTCAATCACAGAGTCTTGGTGTAGCAAAAAATCTTTAATCACAGGAGGTAAACAACTCAGCATTAAACTGGGAAAACATCATAATTAGGGCTCATAAAAACAACCCATGAACCAGAAGACCCAACCCCAAGTAGATTGAGCTGTGTCCCTTCCTTTTGGGTTCTTAAGTCCAGCAACTCAAAAGCACCTCACTCACAGTTGCTGTCCTTGGTCCCAGAGTTTTCTGAACTGTGAGAGTTCATCTGCAAAGTTTACCTCACAGCCTGGGTAGAAGGGGAGGGTGAGGTACAGAGACACCTTACACACGCCGCTGCTTCGGCCCTCAATATCTGGTTGCCACACCTCTCTGTGAGGTTCTGCTCCAGTCTTCACTGCCAGGCACCTGCACTGCTCCACAAGCCATTCTGTCAGCCATCCCTCTTGCCTAAGTGCCCCCACCTTAACACAGTCCTCAGTGATTTCAGCTATTAGTAGGGGACCTAACTGCTGATATACATGGATAGTCTTGTAGCCTAAAGTAGGCCCAATACTTACATCTAGTGATTTCATCAGTGCAGCACATAACAAAACTCCTAAATGAGTCTAAATTAGTTCTGCTATCACATAGGGGAAAAGAACAGTCAAATTATTAGTTTATGTCCTTAGAAGATACCCACACTACAAAATACAAATATTACCCCCAACACCTCTCTCACATCACAGAGCTTTGGAACCCATGTCTCTTACCGAGCAAGTGCTCCTTAGTTGAGGGTGAATCCCTCAGTCATAAAATGCCAAGTACAGTTCTACTGTCCTTGACTCACATAACCAGGATAACAATGCTCCTGCCCTAATAACAAAGAGACTGGGGATCCCACAGTAGCCAAAGTGGCCATCTGAGCAAGCAGTCCCATCATGCTCGATAGGATGGGTGTGCTCATGCAAACAAGATCAGCCCCTGAAGTCCTTTGCCACAGCTCACCACTCCCCCGCTCCGCCCCATCGCTGCACTCTATATAATTTTATAAAATATACTAATGAGTGTGGATATAATGTAACTGGGGTATGCTTCATGCAAAAGGTCTCTTTGTGCTAAGCTCTCGGGAAGAGCTGAGAAAAAAGACAAAGGAAAATAGCTGTCATCACCAGTTAATTAAACAACATCTGCACAAACCTCTTAGGACACCAAAAATCCAATCCTGTTCTTGAAGAAGGTAAATTTTATTAAAAACATGTAAGCAGTGTCAGGATGAGATCTACTCTGACATCTGGTGGTGAATTATGGGAATTGCAGTGAGTTGTGGAAAATAACTTCAGGGCTGATCTATTTGCATAGGCACACCCACCGTGCCTAGCCTGAGCTTACAGCAGCGCAAATGGTCACTTTGGCTGCTGTGGGTCCCCCAGTTTCTCTGTTATTCAGGCAGAAATGACAAAGTGTTGTTACCCTGGGCAGGGTTGTTACCCAGTGTAACCCAGTTGTTGTGGGTCCCCCAGTTTCTCTGTTATTCAGGCAGAAATGACAAAGTGTTGTTACCCTGGGCAGGGTTGTTACCCAGTGTTACCCAGTGTTGTTACCCAGGGCAGGGCAGGGCAGGGCAGGGCAGGGCACTCTTGAGGTGTTGGACTTTTGGGTGACTTTGTGGGGTTGTGGAACTCAAGAGCCAAAGGGAAGGACACAGCCTATTTGCTGGGAGGGGGGCTTCTGGTTCATGGTTTGTATTATTAATCCTGTTTGCGATGTTTCCCCCATCTGATGCCACATTGTTTCTCTCTGTTATTAAAAGACTTTTGGTACACTCAGACTCTGTGCTTGCGAGAGGGGAAGTATTGTCTCTTAGAGACGCCCAGAGGGGTGGTATATGGTTGTCCCAGGTCACTGGGTGGGGGCTCGAGCCGGTTTTGTATTGTGTTATTGGAATGGAACCCCTGGATACTGAACCCGGCCCTTGTTGCTGCCAACTCTGATGGGCAGAAGGGTTACAAACAAAAAGAAAGAAAATACATCTGGAACTTAGGCTTTTGTTAGATTTTAAAAGAGCAATTCCAAACATCAAGTATGGTAACTCCTCACTTAAAGTCATCCCAGTTTCGTTGCTGGTCAGTTAGGGAACATGCTCATTTAAAGTTGTGCAATGCTCCACTATTACATTATTTGGCTGCCTGCTTTCTCCACAGTTGGCAGCCTCCCCACAGCCCCCCTCCCCACAGGGCCTCCTGCCCACCAGCAGACTCTGTGGATCAGCACCTTTACCCTCCTTCCCCTGCCTCCTGCCCACAGCAATCAGCTGGCTTGTGGCATTTAGGAGGTGGGGGGTAGGAGTGAGGAGTGCTTTTCAAATGAGGGGGATGGGGTGGGGTGTGTTGTGTGTATGTGGGGGGAAGAGAGAGTGTGGGTTTTTGGAGTGCTGAGAGTGTGTCAACAAGCTGTCTTGTAAGTTCAGACCCCATTGACCCCCCTGCTTCTCTCTCTCACTCACTCACTCAGTAAATGTTTATTTTGCCTCATAGAAGATAAGCAGCTGCTGTCTGAAATGGAGCTTTGAAAATGCACTTCTGCATTCCTGCAGCAATTTCACAACAAAGGAAGAGTGACCACTTGAGTTAAGGAGATTATGGGGCATTTCCAGAAGTCAATCAGAGCGCAGTAATGTAACTCCTCTTTCACATTGAACCTGAAGCATCTCACTCAATATGCAACAGCCATTAATCCTCTTGGAGAGGTGGAGTACCAAAAGTGCTCCAGCCAGGGAGTCAGAGCACTTTACGTGCCTTGCCAGTGTGGACGGGGTGTAAGGTAGAGTGCTCTGGGAGGCTTTATTGCAATATAAAGTGCAAGCATAGCCAAGCCCTAAGTCTATTTAGTGCAGCATTTTTTGTTAGTCTTCAGTGCAGCAAGAGTCAGTATGCAGGTGGAACTGCCGTCCCCAAATGTATGGGCATAGCTTCTCCAGAACATACACAATGGCATAACATTCTTTTTCTGAGACTGACTAGTGGCTTTCCCTCTTAGAAAGTTTTTTGCTGAGAAACACGACAGGGTGGAATTATTGATCCGGTCCTTCCTGAATTAAAATTGCTCCCACACCACGCTCAGATGCATCTGTGTTTACGACAAATAGCTGGTAGAAATCCAGAGCCCTCAGTGCAGGATCAGACATAAGCACTTCCTTAAGCTGGTTAAAGGCTTTCTGATGCTTCTCAGTCCACTGAAAGGCATTTGGCTGTTTTTTCCTGGTCAGGTCTGTCAGTGGGGTGGCATAAATGAGTTCAAAGGGTGAAAATCCCAAACTAGGATGTGGTACAGTCCTGTCGGCAAAAAGCAACTGCTGCAACACTAGGTCCCAATCCTTGGAGTGTTCATTTACGAATTTACGTATCATGGTCCCCAAAATCCCATTAAAATTCTCCACTAGGCCTTTTGTTTGATGGTGCTAAGGGGTGGCAACGAAGTGGTTCACCCCATGAACTTCCCAAAGACATTTCATGGTCACTGCCAGAAAGTTAGTCCCTGAATCCATAAGGATGTCTGAGGGCCAACCTACCCTGGCAAAAATATCTGCCAATGCCTGGCTCACGCTTTTAGCTCTGGTGTTGCTTAGAGCTACTGCTTCTGGCCATTGGGTGGTGAAATCCATGAAAGTCAGTATCTGCTGCTTTCCTTTGGGTGTCTTTTTTGGCAAAGGACCCAGAATATCCACAGCTACTCACTGAAATGGAACCTCAATGATGGAGACTGGCTGGAGAGGGACCTTGACATACCTCACGAGGCCAGACATAGGTAGAAACATCCTTGCCCATCCCCTCCCAGTGGAATGACTTCCCCAAATGGTCCTTGGTCCTGTTCACCTCAGCATGGCCACTAAGGTGATCGTGGGCTAAGTTCAAGAGCTTTTCCCTATACTTAGCTGGAACTACCAACTGTCTCTGAGGAAGCCAGTCCTCCTTGTGCCCACCAGAAAGGGTTTCCTTGTATAAGAGTCCTCTTTCTATAACAAACCTGGACCTACTGGAAGAGCTGAGAGGTGGTGCGTCACTCTGTGCCACTATCCAATATTCATTGATTCTCTCATCTGCTTCCTGCTCTGCCTGGACCTGCTCCCTTGATGCTGGAGACATTAGTTCCTCATTGGGTTGTGGACTTGGGCTAGGTCCCACTGGAAGTGATGCAGGTGATGGGGATGTTTCTACTGACCGTGAACTACTCTCCGCTGGTGCACTAGGTGGTATTTTAGGCTCTGGTTGACCCTCTTGTGCCGGTTTAGTTGCTGCTGCAGGTGCAGGCTCTGTGGCACCCTTTGGTGCTGGATCCCCTGACTCTGGTGTGATTGCAAGCACGGACTCCAGTGCTGACTGCTCCGCCAAATTGGATTCTTGGGCTGGCCCTTGCTGGGTTTTTGGAACTAGATTTACAACTGCTGACATAGACTCTTCTCTGGGGTCTGATTTCAACACCTCTGGCTGGGTCCCTGTAGGAGGCTCAGGAATGGAGTTAGGTGTAGAGGCCTGTTTAGCCTGGCTGCGGGTGACCAACCCCACCCTTTTTTTTAGCCTCATATGATTGGCTAAGTCTTCTCCCAGCAGCATGGGAATGAGATAATCATCATAGACTGCATAAGTCTATATTCCTGACCGGATCTTGTACTGCACGGGCAACCTGGCCACAGGCAAATTAAAAGTGTTGGCCTTAAAGGGTTTCACTGTCACTTGGGCCTCTGGATAAGTGAACTTTGGGTCCACCGGGGATTAGCGGATAGCTGAGACCTATGCTCTAGTGTCTCTCCACGCAGTAATCTTCCTCCCGCCCACACTTACAGTTTCCCTTTGCTCTGTGGGTATGTGCGAGGCATCTGGGCCTGAAGGCTCTCGGTGGGACCCTGGGGTGATGAGTTGCAGTTGCTCAGTGCTCTTGGGTCAGTTGGCCTTCACATACCCCAGCTCATTACATCTGAAGCATTGCCCAGCTGACTGTGGCCTGGGGTGAGGTGGGTGGTTGGAGAGTGGAATGGTGGGGCGAGAGGGCACCCTGGCTGTGTGGTGAGCTCCTCCTTGCGAGGTGGGATTTGGGTTGACCCCAATGGTGGGGTGTCATCTCAGGTTGCCCCTTCTGGTATCCTTACCAACTGCTACTAGCTTTCTTCTTCTCCACCACCTCCACCCATTTGGCTCCGATCTCCCCCACGTCGATTACAGTTTTGGGCTTCCCATCTAGGATGTACCTTTCTATTTCTTCAGGAACACCCAAAAGAACTGCTCTATTTGCATTAGGAGAGACAGATCTTCCAGAGATTTAACACTAACTGGCTAGCGGGGCATCCATATAAGGGAGCTCCCCCAGATTTATCACAGAGTGGCTTAGATAAAGCATGCTCAAGTAGCTCAGTCTGGTTATTGGTGCCACCTGCAGTTGTGTTGGGTGATAACAGGGCCTGGTTAGGCTGCCTGTGTCTCCAATTAAGCAGTGTGAGCCAAGGGCCAGCCTAGCTGGGTGTCTTACAGGGGTGCAGTGGTTCCCATGGCTCCTAGACTGCACCCCAAGGAGAGAACCTGTCACAGAAGGTAAGTGGCAGATGGCATTATGAGTATCAGGTGCTGTAAAAGGGGGTGCTAACCTGAAGAGCCTCTGATGTGAGTAATCTCCTCTCCCCAACGAGGTGCACAGACCAGGGGCAAGTCCCTGCAAGGCTGCTCTTATCTGAGCAAAACGATTGGCACTTCCTGATGGTGTGGCCTATGGCAGGGTGTGACATTATTGACGTCATAAACTGTGATCATACAAATCATTGTTGCAACCACTGTTATATATTTTCAGCAAACAAAGGTTGTTGTGTGACGTGTCTATGATAAGGTTATGATTTGTTGGTTATGATTATGCCATCTGTATGCATGTATCATTTTTGTATTTAAAGTTATAAGTATTGGCTCTATACTGTCTATTTCAAACTTGTGCTATGCTTCTGGGTAACACCCCAGACAATTTGGTGTCAGCATTGCCTAGTCTGTTTGATGGCCCATTAAGGACCATCATCTGTACAACTGACCCACTGAGAGAAGGGAAATACACCTTGCGACTCTGCAAGGCATGCAGGGACATGCCTATGGACAGGACTCTAAGGTTTTTCCGCTGCATGTGCTGGATAGCTTGTCTTTGAACAAAGAAGGCAGAGGCCACATGACAAGGGACTATAAAAGGCTGCTTCATCTCCTCCATCTTTTTTTCAATCCTGCTTCTGACCTCTGGACGGACTTTGTTACAAACTGAAGCTCTGAACAAAAGACTGAATGACCCATCCCAGCTGTGGATGTTCTGCAGAGACTTGATTTGAACCTGCAGTTTATTCCATCATTGCTACAAGCCTGAACCAAGAACTTTGCCATTACTGTATGTAATTGATTCAATTTAACCAGTCTTAACTCTCATTTATATTTCTTTCTTTTTATGACTAAACCTTTACGTTTTAGATTCTAAGGGACTGGCAACAGCATGATTTGTGGGTAAGATCTGACTTGTATATTGACCTGGGTCTGGGGCTTGGTCCTTTGGGACTGAGAGAACCATTTTTTCTTTTACTGGGGCATTGGTTTTCATAAACCATTCATCCCCATAATAAGTGGCACTGGTGATGATACTGGAAAATAATTTGTCCTGAATTAATACTTTCAGAAGTGTCCCATCAAAGGCAGCATCATTACAGTGATATAGTCAGCAGGATCCACAGAATCAGATCAATTAAGCTTTGCATCAGAACCCCACACTATCCAAATTTGAATTTTGGAATTGAGAGTTTGGTTGGTTAAAGAGCAGTTGCAATGAGTGAGCAAAGAGTATATGAGGGCCTTAACAAAAAAGCCCTAGAAGATTTGTGTTCAGAAAAGGGGACAAGTATTAAAAAGAAAGCTACAAATCAAGAACTGAAAGATCTGTTAAAGGCCAGTGGTCAGAAGGAAAAAGCCTAGCCCCTACCTACTATAGAAGCTGTAAAAGTCATTAGAATCCAAAAGGCAGCAAGTAAACTGCAATTTGAGCATGAACAGAGACAATGTATTAGTAGGAGCATTGCCAGCAGATCGAGGGAAGTGATTATCCCACACTATTCAGCACTGGTGAGGCCACACATGGAGTATTGCATCCAGTTTTTAGTCCCCGCACTACAGAAGGGATGTGGACAAATTGGAACAAGTCCAGCAGAAGGCAATGAAAATTATTAGGAGGCTAGGGCTCATGACTTACAAGGAGAGGCAGAGGGAACTGAGGTTATTTAGTCTGCAGAAGAGAAGAGTGAGGGGAGATTTGATAGCAGCCTTCACCTACTTGGAGGAGGGTTCAAAAGAGGATGGAGCTTGGCTGTTCTCAGAGGTGGCAGATGACAGAACAAGAAGCAATGGTCTCAAGTTGCAGTGGGGGAGGTCTAGGTTGGATATTAGGAAACACTATTTCACTAGGAAGGTGGTGAAGCACTGGAATGGGTTATTTAGGGAAATGGTGGAATCTCCATTCTTAGATGTTTTTAAGGTCAAGCTTGACAAAGCCCTGGCTTGGATGACTTTGTTGTGTTGGTCCTGCTTTGAACAAGGGAACTGGACTAGATGGCCTCCTGAGGTCTCTTCCACTCCTGATCTTCTATGATTCTATGAAAAAGAAACTCCTGAAAGAGAAAGAAGCCAAAGAAAGAAAGGCTGAACTGGAAAGAGAAGCGGCTGAAAGACTGAAGGAGGCTGATGAGAGAGAAAGGAAAGACCTTGCAGAAGGCAAATGGAATGAATGACTGGCAGCTGAGGAAAGGGTTGCCAGACTTAGGCTCCAAGTCAAAAAAAGCAAGGGAAAAACAGCTGAAATGGTATTATCTTGAAAGTCCAATTTGTAACAATGTTGGTACGTTGTATAACTCTGAGCAGTTGTCTGGGTGTAACCAAATGTACCCCAACATTGCCACCTTTTATGTAAATGTTGTTACTGTGAGTTCAGTAGAAGGTGACCCCAATAATTGTGCCAATACTATGTATGGGAGTGGTAATGGAAAATTCATAAATAGTGTAAAAGTCAATTATAAAAGCTGTTTAGGGCAAATTATAGCTTCTAACATCACTCTCTTAAAGCAGTTCTTGGCAAAGAGGAAGATTACTTACCAAATCAGAGTGTGAATGTTGTAGTCCTCTATGAGTTTACTGTAAGCATGCCTTTGGCCAGAATCCATCTTGAATGGAATGATACTAAGCATGAAGTTATAAAGAAGTGTAAAGAAGTTATTGCCTAAGGATTTTTTGATTGGGGAAGATATTAACACTTTGTTCAGTCCAGGTAACCAGTCACAGGAAAGGAATGATCTTAAACCTGTGTCTATTATGGGCTATGACTTCCCTGGGGAGGGCTTCTTCAAATGTTTGTCTGAGGAAAAGAATTGTTTGTCTGAAAAGAGCTGTTTGAATGAAGTTTCTGAATGTCTGTCTAATGTCTCAGAAGTAAATCTGGAATTAGATCAAGCTCAGAAAGATTTCATTGGTCAGGAAAATATTTCTCAGGAGCAGATTAAAGTGGCTGGTCAGTTTAAAGGCCTAATTGAGGAAGGAAATGGTAGATTTTTGATGGGTGATGGATTATTAGCAAGTACAGTTTGTAAAAGTGAACCTGAAAAAGGTAACTGTGATTTGTTGGAAGTAGCTCAGTGTAGTGAGAAGAGCAGCAGTTCATCTGCTGGGAATGGTAATGCACCTGGTAAAAAAAACCTGTTCCACTATCACAGTATTTGTCTGTAACCAGCTCTGTGTGCTGGGACAAGGAAGAGGAAGGCAGGGAAAGTTTAAATAAGCCTAGGCAGCCTTGTAAGCTGATGGCTTTATCTAGTCAGTAGTTTGGGAGGGCAAGGATAGTGGAAAATGAGTGTTCCTATTCCTTATCTGTTACCAGTGTGGAGAATGGTAACAGTAAAGGAAATGTGCCTGTGTCTGTTAGGGGTAATGACTTGCGTATGGACGGAGCTATCCCAGACTCCAAGCAGTTGTCTGTGAACAGCCATGTGTGCTGGGACAAGGGAAATGGAATCCCAAGCTATGTGTCTGTTAAAGGGGAAGGTTTCTTCAGCTCTTCTTTGTCTGTGGAGCAGAGAGAAGGTGCCTTTCAGTCTGTGATGGCTGACAGCAGTGCAGTTGTCTCTGAGATGGTTCTGTATTCAACTAAAGGCCAGGAAGAGAATGGTCCTAAGTTTGTGTCTGCTAGGGAGAATGGCCCTGTAACTAGGTTGCATCCAGTTAGAGTCCTAGCAAAATCTCAGAGACCAGACCATTCTAGTGCTTGTATTTTGCCTGTTGCTGGAAAAGGGTGTAGCAACTTTGTCTGATCAGGGTGATATCCCAGCCAGGGCACAAGGAGCGCATAAAGGTAATTTGATTGTGTTACTTACTGACAGTTTGGAAACTTGTAGCACAAAGGAAAAGACTCTTGAACTTGTGTGTGGCAAAGGGAAGGAGAATGCTTCTGACCTTTTGACTATCAAATCTAGCAGTTTGCCTAAAAGGGGATTGTGTAGGAGTCTCCCTAATAAGCCAAAGGTGATCTTGGATTTAAGTGGGACCCAGAAAGAGTCTGTTGTTGCTCAGTGTAATGATGTTGCCTTTGGTGGGACACTTCTGAGAGTATCAATTCAGGACAAATTGCTTAGAGCAGGACAGTTACAGCCCACTGGTGGTTCTCCACCTCTAAGGCAAACCAAACCCACCAGACAGAGAAGACTGTCGTTTTACTCCACTGGTTAACCATATGTCACACAAGCAATTCTCTTAGACACTCCAGTTTCCCAGTATCAACACCAGTGCTACTCATTATGGGGACAAATGGTAATTGTCAGGGACTCTAGCCCAGACTGGCCTGGTTCGTTGTCTGACCGCAGAGACAGGCAACACCAGCAAGGTCCGATAACAGGCTCTTTATTGAAGAGTGCACACAACAATAGAGAGCAGCCCGTCTCCCAAGAGAACCAGCTGCCCATTCTAACAACTAGTAAATTTTTATAGACAGTCTCATTACGTCACAAATTATTCATTCAAGCAACCCACCTCCCCCCTTCGTTAGTAAGAAACTTCTAATATTTCATTAAAAGTTAAAACAATACATGTTGTTTCAATATTTTCTTATCAACATGTAACCCTTCTGCCAGGCCGGGTTAAAGCAGCAAGGGCCGGGTTCAGTACCTAGGGGTCCCCTCTTAACAACACAAGACAAAACTGGCTCGAGCCCCCACCCAGTGACCTGGGAAAAATCCTAACACCCCCTCTGGGTGCCTCAAAGAGGCAATACTTCCCCTCTCGCAAGCACAGATTGGTGTATCAGAAATTTTTATTAACAGGAGATAAATGACATCATCAAATTGGGAAAAAAACACCACAACTAGGGTCACAAACCAACCCCTGAGCAAACCGCCACCCCAGCCGATTGGGCTGTGTCCCCTTCTTTAGATTTGTGAGTCCAGTAGCCCAAACAATCACCCAAAGTCCCCAAAATGTCCCACAGCCCAAAAGTCTCTGTTCCTGGTCAGTGCAGAGTTCCAGAGTTAATCTGCAGAGTCTTACCTCCCAGCCTGGGTGGAAATGGAGGGTAGGGCAAGGGGCACCTTACGTGGTCCGAAGCCGACTGCGCCACCTCTCCGTGAGGTTCTGCTGCAGCTCTCCCCGCAATCGGCTCTGCTCCGCTCCGCTGGCTGTCCCACGAACCGCTCTGCCCGTTGATCCGCTAGCTGCTCTGCTAACCGACACACAGACAGCTGTGCCGCGCCTGTCACTCTGCCCGCAGCACCAACGCCTCCGCTAGTTGACACACAGACAGCTCTGCCGCACCGGTCACTCTGCCCGTAGCACTAACGCCTCCACTAGTCGACAGACAGCTCTGCTGCACCGGTCACTCTGCCCCACCGGTCACTCTGCCCGCAGCACCAACAGCTCTGCTAGTTGACATACGGACAGCTCTGCCGCACCTGCCACTCCGCAGCACCAACAACTCCGCTAGCCATCCTGCTAGCCGACACGCAGACTGCTCTGCTGCACCAGCCACGCTGCACTTTTTTCCGGCCCCCCTACTTAAGACAGTGCTCAGTGATTTCTTTAGCTCTTAGGTGATTTCAGCTCACAGTAGGGGAGCCTTAGTGTAGGTGCACCAGTGAGCCCAAAGCAATTTTCAGCTCAGCAGCCTGAAACCAGGCTCCTAATGGAAGCAAAATTCAATTCTGACATTCCACAGTGGAGAGAGGCAGGGTGCAATATGCCTTAGAGGCCCTCACACAGAGCCCTCACCAAAAGGCATAGGAACTTGTCCACCACCTCTCTCAATCTCATAGTGTTCTGAAACGCATGGCCCTTGCCCAGTGAGTGCTACCTAGATGATGGCGAGTCCCTCCATCATAACAAGGGCCAAGTACATGTCCATAGTCCTTCATTCACATAATCACAGTAACATCACTTTATCATTCCTGCCCCAATAACATAGAAACTGGGGCTCCCTCATCAGCCGAAGTGGCCATGTGGACTGCTGTGGGCTCAGGCTAGGCGCAGTGGGTGTGTCTATGCAAATTGATCAGCCCCAGAATTATTTTCCAAGACTCCCATAGTTTGCCAATTTTCCAATTCCCATAGTTTGCCACCAGATGTCAGAATATATCTCATTCCTGACACTGCTTACAAACACATTTGACTAGTACCAGAAACCGGGAGACAGAAAAGATAGATAATCTAACAACAAAATAAAATGGAAAAACAGGGAGTGAGACAAAACAGAGAGTTGTTGACATTAAGGCTCCACTTAACAGGGAGTGAAGGACATTTGGTAAAAGATATTTAGAATGCAGCTCTCTCAGCGTCAGCAAGAATGCAGATTCATCTGCAACTCTGCTCAGGGACTACCCGGAATCCCCTGGATCAATTCTTGGGCCTAACATTATGAAAACCAAAGCCCCAGTAAATGAAAAAAAAGGTTATCTCAATCCCAAAGGACCAACCCCCAGACCGAGATCAATATACCATTCAGATCTTACCCACAAATCATGCTGTTACCAATCCTTTAGAATCTAAAATCTAAAGGTTTATTCATAAAAAGGAAAATCATATAGATGAGAGCTAGAATTGGTTAAATGGAATCAATTACATACCATAATGGCAAAATTCTTGGTTCAGGCTTGTAGCAGTGATGGAATAAACTGAGGGCTCAAATCAAGTTGCAAGGTTCCTCCAGAGGCAAGAAGCAGGATTGAAGGGAAGATGGAAGGGTTTTCAGCTTTTATATTCTCTGCTCATGGAAGGACACCCCTTTGTTCTGACTGTGGAAAATCACAGCAGCAAAATGGAGTCTGGAGTCACATGGGCAAGTCACATGTCCATGCATGACTCAGTTTGTAGGCTGACACTATTGTTTTCATGTTAGTTTGAACGTTCCCAGGAAAGCTCAGGTGTATTGGTGCCTCTCAGACTCCATTGTCTGTTAAGTGTTTCTGGACTGAGCACTTACTGAGAACAGCCCCTTCTCAAGAAGCTGACCAAATGGTTCATTGAGGCCACTTTGGATATGTCTTCACTACGAAATTAGGTCAATTACATTGAAGTCGATTTCTGGAACCAGATTGTATAAAGTCGATTTTGTGTGTCCCCACAAAACACAGCAAGTCAGCAGTGTTCCTCCACACTACCCTGGCAAGCGTCGACATTTCGAGCAGTGCACTGTGGGTAGTAACCGCCCCCCTCCACAGTGCACCTCCTGCCATGAAAGCAACTGCCCACAATTGTCTCGCGCCCTTTTTCCGCCATAGCAGAGCAAGCATGGAGCCTGCTCAGATCACCACTGCAGTAATGGCTGTTGTGAACACCTCGCGCATTGTCGTGGAATTAATGCTGCACATGCGCAAGAAGGCGATCAGGAGACAACTGCACCGTCACAAGAGTGATGACAGTGATGAGGACATGGACATGGACATGGACACAGACTTAGACTTCTTTGAAAGTACAGGGTCCGACAATCTGACATTTTGGTGGCAATGTGGCAGGCGCATGCTATGGAATGCCGATTCTCGACCCGGGAAACAAGCATGGACTGATGGGATCGCATAGTGCTGCAGGTCTGGGATGACTCACAGTGGCTCAGAAACTTTTGCATGCATAAGGGCACATTCATGGAACTTTCTGACTTGCTTTCCCCTGCCCTCAAGTGCAAGGATACCAAAATGAGAGCAGCCCTCAGTTCAGAAGCGAGTGGCAATAGCCCTCTGGAAGCTTGCAACCCCAGACAGCTACCAGTCAGTCAGGAATCAATTTGGAGTGAGTAAATCTACAGTGGGAGCTGTTGTGATGCAAGTAGCCAGGGCACTGACCTGCTGCTATCCAGGGTAGTTTCCCTGGGAAATGTGCAGGCTATAGTAGATGGCTTTGCAGTGATGGGATTCCCTAACTGTGGTGGGGCTATAGACGGGATGCATATCCCTATCTTGGGACTGGACCACGAGGGCGGACAGTACATAAACTGCAAGGGGTACTTTTCAATGGCCCTGAAAGCACTGGTTAACCACAAAGGACATTTCATCGACATCTACATGGGATGGCTGGGAAGGGTTCATGATGCTCGCGTCTTCAAGAACTCTAGGATTGCTAGACAGCTGGAGCAAGGGACTTTCCTCCCAGACCAGAAAATTACTGTGGGGGATGTTGAAATGCTGATTGTTATCCTTGGGGACCCAGCCTGCCCCTTAATGCCCTGGCTTATGAAGCCATACACAGGCATCCTGGACAGGAGTAAGGAGCAGTTCAACTATAGGCTGAGCACGTGCAGAATGGTGGTCGAGTGCGCATTTAAAGGCATGCTGGCGCACGTTACTGACTCGCTCAGACCTCAGTGAAAGAAATATGCCCATTGTTATTGCTGCTTGCTGTGTGCTCCACAATCTCTGTGAGAGTAAGGGGGAGATGTTTATGGTGGGGTGGGAGGCAGAGGCAAATCGTCTGTCTGCTAATTATGAGCAGCCAGACACCAGGGCAACTAGGAGAGCGCACTAGAAGACGCTGCTGTCATAAGTGTAAAGTAGCCTAAAATTATTGTTTACCTGTAAGGGGTTAAGCTAAAGGTAACCTAAGAAGTTGACAACTGACTAATGAAAAATTCCTCAGGAGACAAAGGATTTTAAGTTTCAGTTTCTCTCTGGGTCTCTCTGTTCACCTCAGCTATGGGATGAACACAGCTATGTCTTTCACTGTAACTATAAGATTCTATCAAGTACTGTAGTCAGTAAGTTTACCTTCTTTTTATCACTTGAAGGGTTCTCAGTGGTGAGTGTTGGCTGGGTGCTTCTTGATATTGTAAGCTTCAGCAAAAATATCAACAGTCGGAGATAGTTGTCTCGGGGGAGAGGTTTGTTTTTTGAATCCTTTTGTTGATTATGGTAGATGCTGTTCTATTAATGGTTATAAGGAATTCATTGTGTAAGATCCTGGTTTTGGATCGGGCACGTCTCGCAGGATCAGGCGAGGTTTGTTTTTTTTATTCTCTCAAGCTTTCCAGGGAAGAAAAAAGTTTTGGGGGTTAGTGGAAAGGGAAAGAAGGGTCCCAAACTACCCTAAACCTAGTTTGGTGGTGGCAGCGTACCAGGTCCAGCTACAGAAGAAGTTGTGTTCTGGGGAAAAACATTTTAACCCAAGCTGGGGGGTGTTATTTCTTTTTTCATGCGGGTCCCCACATCTGTACCCTAGAGTTCAGAGTGGGGAGGCAATCCTAACAGCTGCGCATCAGAGAAGCCTTGAAAACCAGTTTTGTGACTGGCCAAAGTGCCATTCATAACCCACTCCCTTGCTCTGCTCCACCTTAAGCCTGCCCCCCCATCCCCAAATGCTTGTACAGGAAATAAATTCATTTCTTTACAAATCATGCATTCTTTATTGATTCGTCACAAACACAGGGGATGACTGGCAAGGTAGCCCAGAAGGGGTGGGTGAGAAGGGAAACCACCAGTTGGTGGATGAGGGGAGGAAGGGGACAAGGAGACAACACATTTTAAAACTTATTTGTCAAAGTCAGCATTCTGCTGCTTGTGCTGTCCGATGGGGTGGAGTGGTTCCGTCCCCGGAGCCTCCCCTCTTCCCCACCCCCGCCGCATTCTTGGGAGTTTGGGTGAGGGGGCTATGGAACTTGGGGAGGTGGGAGGGCGGTTACACAGGGGCTGCAACGGTGATCTTTGGTCCCACTGAAACTCCACCAGACACTGGAGCATGTCACTTTGATCCTCCATTATCTGCAGTATTGCATCCATCCTCCTTTCATCGCGCTCCTGCCATCTCTCCTCCCATTCTGTTAGTGCTGTCCTGGACTCTAAAAGGGTTTGCTTCCATGCATTCTGGGACTCTAAAAATGTTTTTTTCCATGCACTCTGCTGAGCTCCTTCAGTGTCGGAGGAATTCATAAGTTCTGAGAACATTTCATTGTGCGTGTGTTTTTTTCTCTTTCTTATCTGCGCTAGCCTCTGCGACGGGGAGGAAAGGGGGAGGACTGAGACATTTGCAGCAGCTGCGGGAGGAAAAAAGGGAGAGAAGTATATAAGAAAGATACAGTTTACAGAACAATGGATATAGTCTTTCACTGTGAAACAAAGTATTCACGTCACACAGCGCATATGCTTTCGGGACAAGGTCACTTTTGCACCTTAAATTGAGTGCCTGTAACTTTCATGTCAGAGAGATCAGATAGGCAGTGCAGGGAAACAGAAATCACCTTGAAGGTGGCCATGGTAAGCCATATTCTTTCAGTTTCATCCACATTCTTTAAAGCAGTGCTCTCCTTTCCCATACTGAGCAAATCTGACAACCCCTCCCGCCGCATGGCTCCCCCCACCCCCCACCCCCCACCCCCCACCGTGTGGCTGGTATCATGGAGGATGCCTGCTAGTGAACCATGAGCAGCCCAGCGTGATTTTTCCTTTCCCCACCCCCAACACACACACACCACTTGGGTTACTGTGGGGAGAATTTCTTTTCAGCCACATATGAGCAGCCCAGTGGGAACGTCCGCAAATGACTGTCCCCTTACTTACATTCCTGTATTTCAAATAGGTTACCATGAACTATATCACACTGCTGAGGATAACACTGAGAGATAAAGAACGGATGTTGCTGGAATGCCATCAAACCCCGGGACCATATGCTGCCAGGCTTTGTCATGCTACGATACCCGACTACTTGCTACTGGCCTGGCATAGAAAAGTGCCCTATCATGGAGAAGGGAATAAGGCTGCTCTCCCCAGAAACCTTCTGCAAAGGCGTCTAAAGTATCTCCAGGAGAACTTCATGGAAATAACCCTGGAGGATGTCCGCTCCATCCCCAGATACATTAACAGACTTTTCCAGTAGCTGTACAGCCATGAATGCATTCCAAGTCCTCAGGGCAAGTTAATCATTAATAAACGCTTCCTTTTAAATCATACCTTATCTTATCCCTAAAGGGACACTCACCAGAGGTGCCTTCGCTGACTTCTTCTTCTGGGGTGCTGATTTGGGAGGCTTGGGAGGGTATTGGCTCCAGGGTGATAAACAGTTCCTGGCTGTCGGGAAACAGGGTGTCTCTGCTTGCCTGCTGCTGCGTGGTATCCTCATCTTCCTCATCAGCTTCATCGTGATCCGAATCCTCATGCCTGCTCAGGATTACCCCATCAGCGGAGTCCACAGACAATGGTGGGTCAGTGGTGGGGGTCCCCCCTAGTATTCGATTCAGTTCATTGTAGAAGTGACATGTCTGTGGCTGTGCCCCTGAGCATTCATTTGCCTCTTTGGTTTTCTGGTACGCTTGCCTCAGTTCCTTAATTTTCACATGGCACTGTTGTCCATCCCATGGCCTTGGAGACTGCCAAATGTGTTGGCATTCCATTTGTTTGAACCGAGTTCTGCCATCACGGATTCCTCTCCTCAGACAACAATGAGATCCAACACCTCCTCTGTGGACCAGGCTGGAGCTCTTTTGCAGTTCAGGGACTGCATGGTCTTCTGTACTGAAAAGCTCTGCATGGTGACCTGCATGGTGAGCTCGCCACGCTGGCCAAACAGGAAATGAAATTCAAAAGTTCCCGGGGCTTTTCCTGTCCACCTAGCCAGTGCATGCAAGTTGAGAATGCTGTCCAGAGCGGTCACAATGGAGCATTGTGGGACAGCTCCCAGAGGACAATAGTGTCAACATGCGTCCTCACTAACTCGCAGTCGACCCAGAGACACTGATTTCAGCGCTACTCCCCTTGTCGGGGAGGAGTACAGAAATCGATTGTGAGGGCCGTTAAAGTCGATGGAAAAGGCATCCACATGAGGACGGGTACAGGGTTCTGTAGACTTAACGCAGCTACAGTCAACTTAAACTCGTTGTGTAGACCCGTGGTCTTCAAACTGGGGTGCGTGCACCCCCGGGGGTATGTGAGCCCACACCAGGGGGTGCACGAGACCCCAGTGCCTCCACCGAGCCTGCCCGGGAGACCGCTGAACACCAGGGCGGGCTATTTTCGTCCCGCTGAAATGCCGCAGCAGAAAGCAGAAGCTTCCGCTTTCTCTGGTGGCATTTGGCGGACATACCCCTGGGGGCCGCCAGACTTTCCCTCTGTGAAAAAAGGCCACGGGGGGAAAGTTTGAAGACCCCTGGTGTAGAACCAGCCCTTAGTTCAGCCTGGCAGCAGCCAGGGCTCCAGCCAGCCACACTGTGGCTCTGGCTCACTATATCTCTTTGCCTCTCAGGCCTTGTCTAGACTTAAAACACTGGCATGGCTATGTCAGGGAACCCAGCGTAGCTGTGCTGGTACAACCCCAGAGTGGACTCAGCTACGTTGATGGATGGGTGTTGCTATTGGCCCAGCAAATGCTGTTCAGGGAGACAGTGTCCCTACAGGAAAGGCTCCTCCACTGGCCTACTCTATGTCTGCCCCCGGAGCTGTGCTGGCAGAGATTGGGTAGTGCAGACACAGCCTCAGTCCCAAGCTGAGCTCCTGTGTGTCTGGGAGCCTTGTCCTGATAATGTTGGTTCCTGACCCCTCCAGCCAGTGCCTTGTGCTGAGCTCACCCAGAACTAAACCATAAATTTAGATCCACCTAGCTATGCAACTGTGTGTGTGTGTGTGTGTGTGTGTGTGCATATGTGTGTGAAAAATGCACACCCACCCCAGAGTGCCACAGCTAGGCCATCCTAACTCCCAGTGTAGACACGGCTACAGAGACAGAAGAAAGATTTCATCCATCTAGCTACAGTCGCCAGAAACAGTGACGGTGTTTGTCTTAGGGGCTCCAACAGCAACTCCAGGACCCCTACCTGTGAACTCCCCACACACCCAGCCCTGAGCTCCCCACACACCCAGCCCTGCAGACTTCCTTCAGCCCTCAAGCATGGCCCCCGCTAGCCCAGCCCTGAGCTCCCAACACACCTAGGCCCACCAACGTCCCTCAACCCCAACCCAATCCCAGCCCAGCCTGGAGCTCCCCACATACCCAGCCCGCTGATTTCGCTCAACCCCGGCCCCCTGCTAGCCCAGCCCTGAGCTCCCGTGTGATGTTACTGAGATAACCTGTGACCGTATAGATCATTGTTGCAACCACTGTTGCAGCAAATATTGAACAAAGGTTATTGTGTAAGGTGTCTATAGAAAGGTTATGATTTGCTGATTATGAGTATGCTATCTGTATGGGTGTATTTTTGTGGCTGAAGTTATGAATATTGGCTGTGTACTTGTATTTCAATGTGTTTTAATTCTGAGTAGCCTCAGTAAAGCATTTGGTCAGCTTCTTGAGAAGCGGCTGTTCTCAGTAAATGCCCAGTCAAGAACCACTTAACTGACAATGGAGTTTGGGAGATGCCAATCCACATCTGAGTTTTCCTGGGAACTTCAAACTAACATGTAAACGATGGTGTCAGCCTACAAACTGAGTCATGCATGGACATGTGACTTGCCCATGTGACTCCAGACTCCATCTTGTTGCTGTGATTTTCCACAGTAAGTACAAAGGGGTGTCCTTCCATGGGCAGAGAAGATAAAAGGCCCTGAAAACCCTTCCATCTTCTCTTCAGTCCTGCTTCTTGCCTCTGGAGGAACCTTGCTACAAACCGAAGCTCTAAATAAAGGACTGAATGACCCAGCCCAGCTGTGGATGTCCTCCAGAGACTTGATTTGAGCCTGCAGTTTATTCCATCACCGCTACAAGTCTGAACCAAGAATTTTGCCATTACTGTATGTAATTGATTCCATTTAACCAATTCTAACTCTCATCTATATCTTTTTCCTTTTATGAATAAACCTTTAGATTTTAGATTCTAAAGGAGTGGCAACAGTGTGATTTGTGGATAATATCTGAATTGTATATTGTCCTGGGTCTGGGCTTGGTCCTTTGGGATCATAGAATCATAGAATATCAGGGTTGGAAGGGACGTCAGGAGATCATCTAGTACAACCCCCTGCTTAAAGCAGGACCAATCCCCAACTAAATCAACCCAGCCAGAGATTTGTCAAGCTTGACCTTAAAAACCTCTAAGGAAGGAGATTCCACCACCTCCCTAAGTAACTCATTCCAGTGCTTCACCACCCTCCTAGTGAAAAAGTTTTTCCTAATATCCAACCGAAATCTCTCAAACTGCAACACGTCCATTGCTTTCCCCTCATCCACAGAGCCAGTTAGATCATCATAGAAGCTAACTAGGTTAGTCAGGCATGATTTCCCCTTGGTGAATCCATGTGGACTCTCCTGATCACTTTCCTCTCCTTCAAGTGCTGCAGAATTGATTCCTTGAGGACCTGCTCCATGATTTTTCCAGGGACTGAGGTGGGGCTGACTGGCCTGTAGTTCCCTGGATCTCCTTCTTCCCTTTTTAAACTACATTAGCCTTTTTTCCAGTCATCCGGGACCCCCCTGATCGCCATAAGTTTTCAAAGATAATGGCCAATGACTCTGCAATCACATTCGCCAACTCCTTTAGCACCCTTGGATCTAGTGCATCTGGCCCCATGGACTTGTGCTTGTCCAGCTTTTCTAAATAGTCCTGAACCACTTCATTCTCCACAAAGGGCTGGTCACCTCCTCCCCAAGCTGTGCTGCCCAGTGCAGTAGTCTGGGGAGCTGACCTTGTTCGTGAAGACAGAGGCAAAAAACAAGCATTGAGTACATTTGCTTTTTCCACATCCTCTGTCACTAGGTTGCCTCCCTCATTCAGAAAGGGGCCCACACTTTCCTTGACTTTCTTCTTGTTGCTAACATACCTGAAGAAACCCTCCTTGTTACTCTTAACATCTCTTGCTAGCTGCAACTCCAAGTGTGATTTGGCCTTCCTGATTTCACTCTGCATGCCTGAGCAATATTTTTATACTCCTCTCTGGTCATTTGTCCAGTCTTCCACTTCTTGTAAGCTTCTTTTTTGTGTTTAAGGTCAGCAAGGATTTCACTGTAAAGCCAAGCTGGTTGCCTGCCATATTTACCATTTTTTTTACACATTGTGATGGTTTGTTCCTGCAACCTCAATAAGGATTCTTTAAATTCCAGCCAACTCTCCTGGACTCCTTTTCCCTTCATGTTATTCTCCCAGGAGGCTTTGCCCAGGGAGACCATGGCAAGGTCCCCTGGGAGGAGGCAAAGTCTGCTTTTCTGAAGTTCAGGGTCTGTATTTTGCTGCCCTCCTTTCTTCCTTGTGTCAGTATACTGAACTCAGCCATCTCATGGTCACTGCCTCCCAGGTTTCCAATCACTTTTGTTTCCCCTACTATATCTTCCCTGTTTGTTAGCAGCAGGTCAAGAAGAGCTCTGCCCCTACTTGGTTCCTCCAGCACTTGCACCAGGAAATTGTCCCCTACACTTTCCAGAAACTTCCTAGATTGTCTGTGCACCACTGTAATGCTCTCCCAGAGGATATGGGGGTGATTGAAGTTCCTGTGAGAGCTAGGTCCTGTGATCTAGTAACTTCTGTTAGTTGCTAGAAGAAAGCCTCGTTCACCTCATCCCCCTGGTCTGGTGGTCTGTAGCAGATTCCCACCATGACATCACCCTTGTAGTTCATGCTTCTAAACTTAATCCAGAGACTCTCAGGTTTTTCTGCAGTTTCATACTGGAGCTCTGAGCAGTCCTACTGCTCTCTTTCATACAGTGCAACTCCCCCACCTTTTCTGCCCTACCTGTCCTTCCTGAACAGTTTATATCCATCCATGACAGTACTCCAGTCATGTGAATTATCCCAAGTCTCTGTTATTCCAATCACATCATTATTCCTTGACTGTGCCAGGACTTCTGGTTCTCCCTGCTTGTTTCCCAGGCTTGTTGCATTTGTGTATAGGCACTTAAGATAACTCGCTGATTGTCCTGCTTTCTCAGTTGGTATTCCACTTCCCCACTTACCTCAGGGCTTTGGTCTCCTTACCCCAATGAACCTAGTTTAAAGCCCTCCTCACTAGGTTAGCCAGCCTGCTTGTGAAGATGTTCTTCCCTCTCTTCATTAGGTGGATCCCGTCTCTGCCTAGCACTCCTCCTTCTTGGAATACCATCCCATGGTCAAAGAATCCAAAGCTTTCTCTCCAACACCACCTGCGTAGCCATTTGTTGACTTCCAGGATATGACTGTCCCTACCTGGGCCTTTTCCTTCCACAGGGAGGATGGATGAGATCACCACTTGTGCCTCAAACTTCTTTATCCTTCTTCCCAGAGCCAAGTAGTCTGCAGTGATCTGCTCAAGGTCATTCTTGGCAGTATCATTGGTCCCCATGTGGAGAAGCAGTAAGGGTAGTGATCAGAGGGCTTGATGAGTCTCGGCAGTCTCTCTGTCACATCCTGAATCCTAGCTCCTGGCAAGCAGCACGCTTCTCGGTTTTTCCAGTTGGGACGGCAGACAGATGACTCAGTCCCCCTGATGAAGGAGTCCCTGACCACCACCACCCGCCGCCTTCTCTTTGGAGCGGTGGTTGTGGAACCCCCATCCCTAGGACAATGCATCTCATGCCTTCCAATTGGTGGAATCTCTGTCTGCTCTCTTCCCTCAGATGTATCATCTAGTCCACGCTCCGCATTAGTACTTGTGGAGAGAACATGAAAATGGTTGCTCAACTCTATCTGCATTGCTGGTACATGGACGCTCCTCTTTCTTCTTCTGGAGGTCACATGCTGCCAAATTTCTTCACCACCCTTCTGTCCCCACTGCGCAGCCTTCTCTGATTCTTCAGAATGTTGTGCCCATAGAAACATATCCTTACATCTATCTAGGAAATCTTCATTTTCTCTTATGCAACACAGAGTTGATACTCGTTTCTCCAGACCTTGAATCTTCTCTTCCAATATGGAGACAAGCTTTTTCTTTTACTGGAGTATTTGGTTTTCATAACCATTCATCCCCATAGCGAGTGGCACTGGTGGTGATACTGGGAAACTGTAGAGTCTATGGGAAGTGCTTGCATGATTTATAGTTAGCCAGTGGGGTCTTCTCTGGCTGGCTGGTTTGGTTTGCTTGTCTGTGCAAAGGAACCCCAGGCTTGGGCTGTAACTGCCCTGTTCTAAGCAATTTGTCCTGAACTGATACTCTCAGAAGGGTCCCACCAAAGGCAGCATCATTACAGCAGCCCTGAGCTCTCCACACACACAGGTCTGCAGACTTCCTTCAACCTTGACCCACACACCCTGCTATCCCAGGCCCCAGCTCCCAACACACCTAGCGACTCCGACTTCCCTCAACCCTGACCATGGCCAGGCTGTAGTTTGCAGCAGGATGAGTCTTCTCAGTACTCCAAAATCTGCCTGTGGCCATGGATTGGCTTGAAATGTGCCGGGCCTTATAGACGCATAGGACAGGGCATTTTTGCGGTCGTTGACCTGAGGGGTTGCTGAAATACAATGCCCACAGCAAAAATCTGGCTTTTCATAAAGTTCACAAGTCAGGCAACTCTGAAACCAGACCTGGGCAGGAATCTGCCAGTGAGGGGGAGCTGAGTGGGGAAAAGCCACCTCCATCTAGTGTGTGGGGTTTGGACTCCCACTGGGATCTGAACAAGGCAGATCATCCAGAATGGGTGGAAGCTATTTTGGAAGAGAAGATAAATGACACATAGGAATGTTCACGGGGCAATGGATTAGGGGAGCTAGAAGGGGTGAGAGGGTTGGGACTGCGGTGGGGGTGGGATATTATGGGGACGGGTGAATGGGTAGGGGAGGAAAGGGACTCAGGTGGGGGTGGGGATAGGAGGGGCTCTGAGTGGCTCTGTCCGTCTGTGGGTGCCTGAGCCCCTCATCCCTGCCCCCCCATGTGAGCTGGGACAAAGGATGGGAGGAGGGGATCAGGAATATCTGAAAAGCAGGAAATGGCCCATTCGGACACACATCAGCTTTGTGGGAGGTGGGGGGCCAGCTGAAGTGAGGGGGAGGGGCTGGGTTCAGAGTGGGGGCATGGGCTGGGGAAGCGTGGTTGCAGCGGGGCAGGTGCCCCACCAGGGGTGGAGAGAGAAGTAGGAGGCCCCACACCCTGTACAGCCTCCCAATGAGCAGCTGCCTGTGACAGGTTCATGCAACACAGCCCATGGCAGGAGACAGCCGGGGACACCACTTTTGTGTTCAGGGCCTCTGCAAAGCGAGCGAATGGCTTCCTGGGCTGGGCAGAGGAGGGGACTGGGCAAGGTTGTGGGGCTGCCTGTGGCAGGGCAGGGGGTGGAGAAGGAGAGAGACCCCCCCCCCCCGCAACACCTTGCAGCTACAGTGAAAACTGGGTCATCAAACTGCCATGGTTGGGGGCCAGAGAGTCCACAGTAGGGCGGGGGTGTGGGAGGTGTCTCCCAGCGGCTCAGTTCGCAGCTGCATGTCACAAACGCTTCAACTGCACTGGACTGAACTGCACAGCAGGGGTAGGCAGAATCGGAGAGCAACCTTGGGGTCTAATGGAAGGACCACTGGCCTGGGAATTTTTGCTACTAGCTAGCCACAGCACCATGTCAGTTTACCCTCATGCTATAGCTCCTGGCTGTCAGAGATTTAAGATTGGCAGAACTCACCATTCTGGATGGGCCCAAGCTCCCACTAGGCACCCAGCACTCAACTCTGATTGTCAGCAAATCCCCTCTGCCTTTCAGCCTGGCTTTGCTGACCAAGATCAGGGCCCCCTTTGTGGCAGGCATCGCACAGACCCTGACTGAGATTGGGGTCCTGTTTTGCCGGGTGCTACACAGACCCTGGCTGAGATCGGGAACACCATTGTGCCAGATGCTGCACATATAGCCATCAAGAGACAGCCCCTACCTGAAAGAGTTCCCAGTCTGGAAAGAGAACACTGGGCAGGGGAAACTGAGGCACGGGGCTGGGATGTGATTGGTCCATGGTCATATCACAGGTGGGTGCAAAGACAGGTGAAGAACCCATGTATCCTGACTTCCACCTCGTGTCCTGCCCACTGAGCCAGCTAAACCCATCTTAACCTCCCTACTTAACGATTCTCCTAGGATGCACCAGACCAAGACTTGGCCTGACGGCTCACAGCCCTGGGGGACAACTTGGGAGTGGGGGTGGAGGTGGGGGCAGATGCTCCGTCACTTGGAGTCTTTCAGTCCAGCCTTTCTCCAGAGGCTACACTCTGGCTCCGTTGGAGCGGGAGGCCTGGGCAGGGCTGGTGCCTGGTGTGACAAAGGAGCACAGCCAGACGGCGCAATGGGCTGTCTGCTCTTGGAGTCTGTGAAGCTCTGCTGGGACTAGGGTGACCAGACAGCAAATATGAAAAACCGGGATGGGGGCAGGGGCGGTAAATAGGTCCCTATATAAGAGAAAGCCCCCAAATATTGGGATTGTCCCAATCAGGACATCTGGTCACCCTAGCTGGGACTAAAGGAACCTCCATGGCAAAGCCCCCTGCTCAGCCCCCACTCAGGGCCTCCAGAGCCTCCACATTCTCCAGGGGGTTAAAAGCAGGGTGCATAGGGCCTGATAAACTCTGCAAGAGGCATCAGTGCCAGCTCTGTGGGTGGGGGGGAGCACTATGGAAAGCGAGAGGAGCCCATTTGTGCCCCAGGGCTCAGCACTGGCTGGTCCCCTCCAGCACCCCTGCTCACCACAGGCAGGGAAGGGTCATGTGCCAAGCTCTTGGTGATCACTCCAGTCCCAGCCCCACTGTGCAGGGTCCCATGGCAGTGGAGGGGGCCCATGGCTCTGAGGGGCCACCCATCAGGGAGTGCAACCGGGGGAGGGGAGGGAACCCCAATGCTGGTACTCACGAGGTAGATGGCACCAGCCTGTTGGCTGCTATCTCATTCCCTGTGCCCGGGCGCCCAGTGCTGCAGTGAAACGGCCCCGGGGTCCCAGCATGGCTGTTGCTGTGTGAAATCCTCTTGTGAAACCTGCCCAGCACCTGTGGGGAGATGCTTATCTGCAAGAGCCAGCATGGCCTGAGAGTGGGTCGGTGATGGGGGGGAAGTGGGGAGGCTGACAGCAGCACTATTCAATCCCAACCCACAGTACCTTCTTGCACAGCCCTGGCTCCCCCACTCCTTCCGTCCTGCACTTAGGGGACCAAATGACTGGACAGCAGTTCTGCAGAAAAGGACCTAGGGGTTACAGTGGACGAGAAGCTGGATGAGTCAACAGTGTGCCCTTGTTGCCAAGAAGGCTAATGGCATCTTGGGCTGTATAAATAGGGGCATTTTCAGCAGATTGAGGGACGTGATCGTTCCCTTCTATTCGACATTGGTGCGGCCTCATCTGGAGTACTGTGTCCAGTTTTGGAGCCTACACTACAAGAAAGATGTGGAAAAATTGGAAAGAGTCCAGAGAAGGGCAACAAAAATGCTTAGGGGCCTGCAGCACATGACTTATGGAGAGAGGCTGAGGGAACTGGAATTGTTTAGTCTACAGAAGAGAAGACTGAGGGGGATTTGATAGCTGATTTCAACTACCTGAAAGGGGGTTCCAAAGAGGCTGGATCAGACTGTTCTCAGTGTTAGCAGATGACAGAACAAGGAGTAATGGTCTCAAGGTGCAATGGGGAAGGTTTAGGTTGGATATTAGGAAAAACTTTTTCACTAGGAGGGTGGTGAAGCACTGGAATGGGTTACCTAGGGAGGTGGTAGAATCTCCTTCCTTAGAGGTTTTTAAGGTCAGGCTTGACAAAGCCCTGGCTGGGATGATTTAGTTGGGATTAGTCCTGCTTTGAGCAGGGGGTTGAACTAGATGACCTCCTGAGGTCCTTTCCAACCCTGATAGCCTATGATTCTTCGATTCTCTTCAGCTTTGCCTCCTCAGCTCTCCTAACCCACAGCCCCTACTAGCCCAGCCTCACAGTCAGGGTCTCTCTGAAGTGGGTCCCCGAGTAGCTGGGTGTCCAGCTCTCTGCTACCAGTTGCAGGGGGTGAATCCAGGACCCCCTGTGGTCTATGGGTAGTTGGGGGCACTTTGTAGACAGCTCGTTTGTAAATTCCTCTGATTGCCCCTTGAGGGTGGCATGGGGCAACTGGTGGCTCAGAGCCCAGGCTGGATGTGGGGGTGTCACAAGCTGTGGTGTGTGGGTGTGGGAGACCACGAGGGGCTGGGAGCTGATAGTGGCTCTTTCCCCATCCCCAGCTTCCTGTTCCGGCCCAATATAAGGGGCTGGGATGGCTGGAGCTGTCAGAGCTTACTGAGGATCCACCGTCATCACAGAGGTGCGTGTGTTGGTCTCTGGGGTGATGGGGAGTGGTGTCACTCAGTTGGGGCTTGGCTTTCATAGCAGTCAGTGCTGGATGCCTTGGGGAAATGACTGCCATAATTCACCTTTCTGTGGCAGGGGCAAATCCCTGCCTGACCCTAGGGGCTGCTCAGCTCTTGCCCTGGAGCCTGAGATCATGAGGCCCCAATGTTGGCTCCTGAGACTGCTCTGTTGCCCAGAAAGGCCTGGCACTGTTCAGTGCTCGCGGACCCTTGTATCAGGTGGCAGGGAGTTCCACAGGCTAACAGCACATGCTGGGTTCTCTCTGCCACCTTCTGGCCATAGTCAATGGATCCCCATAGCTGTTGTCCCTGTGTAACGGGACATGTGAGTGACAGCCCCCCATCTCTCCACCAGCTGAGCCGAGGCACCGGGCTCTCTTCTCCCCCCTTGCTTGGCCCAGCCCTACCTTAGATGGGAAGGGCTACCTTGGTTGGGAGGTGGTCATCAGCCCAGGGGAGTTTGGTGGTAGGTCAGGGTGCAGTGGCAGGCGGTCCCTAGGTGCTGGGGGATCAGTCCGAGCTAAGTGGAGGGAGGGGGGATGGGCTGTGGGCATGGGGGTTAGTATGTGCACAGTGACTGCAGCAGTCAATCTGTCTCTGTCTCACAGCAGTTCGGTACCCCAGGTCTGCCCAAGATGAAGCTGTTCCTGGTCCTAGCATTCGTCCTGCTGGGAGCCGTCTCTGCTCTCCAGCTCCGTAAGTCCTGAAGCCCATGTCCCCATGGCTACAGCCCCTCCTCCACCCTGTGGGAAGCCTGACCCACAAGCCACTGCCCCCCATGGGAACCTCCACACCCCCAGCAGACACAGTATGGGCCCCACGGGCTTGGGTCAGACCCCAGCAAGCACAGTACAGGGCTCTGTAACCCCAGACCTGTGCTTTCACAAGCCCCCAGACCCACTCTGTTCCAGACACCTGCATCCCCTATCTTCAATAACCTTCATCCCCGCTGCAACCTGAACATCAGAGTCCCCTCACCCGCCCCCCAATAACCCTATGACACTCTCCATCTGGAACACCAGGGTTCCCTGACCCCGCAATGACACCTTGACCCTCTCTATCATGGATACCTGTGTCTCCGGCCACTAGACCTGATCCACCCCCCTCCTCCATGGATTGTTTGAGATCTGGGCTATGTCTTGCGGCTGGAAGGGCCAATTGGTGTCTCTTGCATCCACCCTCAGGTGAGAGCGCCCCAGAGCAGGAGGTACCTGCCAAGCAGGGTGAGGAGGAGCCCGGGGAGCCGGAGCCACCATGCCCCTCAGAGAGTGAGAGTTTCAGGATGGTAGTGCCTTGCAGAGGGGGTCACACATGTCACTATGTGTTTGTGAGCAATTGCCAGCCATTTCAGTGTGCTCAGGTGAGTGGGGACAAGTGGTGGGGAGGACTCGCAGAACGGTCAGGAAGTGCACTGGGAGACCCATGGGGCTGGAGAAGGGTACGTGGGGGCAGTGGAGGGGGCACCCAGGTGATGGGGAGGCCCATGGAGGCAGTGAAGAAGGAATGGAGGCAGTAGAGGGCTGTAAGGACAGTGAATGGCATGTGGGGGCAGTGGAGGGAGCATAGGGGCGGTGGAGGGGGCATAGGAGTGATGGGGAGCCCATGGAGGCAGTGGAGGAGGTGCGGGGATGGTGGAGGGGTGGAGGGGCAGTAGATGGCTGTGGGATGATGAGGCAGGATAAAGGCTGTGGAGGGGATGACATGGGGCATAGGAGCGCATAGGGTGGAGGTTGGTGGATGCCCCATGTCCTCTTCCCTTCTCCCCACAGAATGTGTGTGCTCGCTGCTACCGTGGCCGCCTGGCCTCCATCCACAACTATGCAACCAACGAGCACCTGCGTTGCTTGGTGCGCTCCCGCACCAACCAGGGCCAGGTGTGGCTCGGGGGCATCACCTACTGGGTAAGGAGAGTGTCCAGTCCTGCCGCCCTGTTCCCCCACTGTCTGGGTCTGGCCCAGAACACACACACCTCCCGACTCCCTTAGGGCTCTGCCAGCTCTCAGGTTGGCCTCCCCTCCAGTGTGCAGTGGACAGGGGGAGCCATCCCCTGCTGCGGCTCAGTGTGTCCCCAGCTGGACCCCACTCAGGGCAGCCCCAAGCCACCCCGCTGCTTGCTCCCTGGGAGGTAGGCCTGGGCAGCTCAGGTGTGGGTCCAGCTGGCCCCGGATGGCTGTGGGTCTTCTTGGGGCCCGCTGACCTGGGTTGCCCAGGAAGTGCCTGGGGCTGTTGCCAGGGCAGATGCTGGTGCCATCATGTGCCAGCTGCATCCTGCCCTAGGGCCTGATCCTTCCCTTTGAATCCAGAGGCCCTTGCCACCGCTCCTGGCCCCAGCCCACGTGATGGCCCTAGCTCCTCAGAGGTGGGGGTGGGGGTTCCCCAGGGCAGATGGGACAGCACTGATCCTAACCCAGCCCCTTCCCACACAGACTGGGTGTCTGCGCTCCTGCTGGGTCGACCACACGTCCTGGAATTACTCCCACTGGGCTAGAGGGAACCCCCTGCACCTTAGTAAATCGTGTGTCGCCCTGTGCACTGCAAGTAAGGAGATGGGCTCTATTCACTGCTTGTGGGAACAAGAGCCCTGGGGCAGGGGAACTAGAATCTGTGGGCAGGGGATCTGGGATTCAAGGGGCCACGGGGGTCTGGAATAGGGGATCCAAGCGTAGGTGGACCCGTGGAGTGTGGGGCAGGAGATCCAAGGCTATGTGGGACTGTGGGTGAGGGGATCTGGCCTTATTGAGGATATAGGGGTCTGGGGCAGGAGATCTGGAGTTTCCTGGGGGCTGCGTTCCAGGTGCCAGCCAGGAGGGCACTAACTCTCTCTCTCTCTCTGCCAGATGGTCTCTGGAGAAGTGTGAACTGCAAAGCTCGCATGCCCTTTATCTGTGAGTACTGAGGGGGCTGCTCCCCACACGGGGTCCCGCTGGCCCCACTGCTCTGCTGGCCTGGGACTCCCCGCTCTGCCCTGCTGGAGGCGCCCCTGCTCCATGGACTCGACTCTGCTCCTGGCTCTGCCCCAGCTCCCCAAGTGGGGCATTCCCCTCCCCCCACCCTTGCTCATTGCCTGTAACTCTCTGCAATAAAACAGTGCTTCAGTCATCACCCCAGGTGTCTGTCCTTCTTGTCCCAGGACATTGAAGGCCCTGCATGCTCCATGGGGTGGGCCAGGGCAAGGAGAGGGGGCAAAAGGTGGCTGGGAAGGAAAAGGGACTGGGTGTTACACCCATCCAGTGATGGAGTCGGGAGGGGGAGTTATTGCTGCACAGGGCATTACAGAGCCCACTAGTGGGGACCGTGTCCAGTTCTGGGGTTCCTCCGCCCCCAGGACAATTCCCAGCAAGCAATGGGCTCAGAAAAGCCCAACCAGAATGGAGCTGAGGGCTGCAGCCCCTCTGAAAGGATGCTGCCTTTGGTGGGACACTTTGAGAGTATCTACTTCGAGAGTAGAGCAAGGCAGTCACAGCCTCAAACTGCTTGTTCTCCACCTTTAAGGCAAACCAAACCAGCCAGATAGAGGACTTTGATTTTACCCCACTGGCTAACTGTAAGTCACGCAAGCAATTCCCTTAGACAGTCCAGTTTCCCAGGATCAACACCAGTGCCCCTCATTATGGGGACTAATGGTTATGAAAACCAATGCCCCAGTAAAAGAAAAAAGGATCTCCTGATCCCAAAGGACCAAGTCCCAGACCCAGGTCAATATACAAATCAGATCTTACTCACAAATCATGCTGTTACCAATCCTTTAGAATCTAAAAGTTTATTCATTAGAGGAAGAAGATACAGATGAGAGCTAGAATTGGTTATTGGAATTGTGAGGATGATGCCCGTGGGAGCCAGCTGAGGTAACTCAATTAGGGTGAACTGCAAACAAAACGGGGCAGACAAACCCCAAAAGCTGGTGGATATTCCAATACTTAGATTTACCAAGCCAGCACAAAACGACTTTGATATTACCTCATTGGCTACTCAGAAGTCCAAATAATGCAGTGCCCAGGATCAGTCCTCCATCCAGACACACGTCAGACATGATGATGACTACCAAAAATATTATCCCATCATATAAAAGAAAAGGTTCTTCCAATCCCAAAGGATCAGCCACACACCCAGGTCCAAGTATAATCTTACCCAAAATACACGCTTAAGTCAATTCTTGTTAACTAAACTAAAATTTATTACAAAAAGAAAATAGAGTTGGTTGAAGATCAATATACATACAGATTTGAATTCAATTCCTTGACGTTCAGATACATAACAGAGATGAGTTTGTAGTTGCCAAACATCCTTTTAGAAATAGTCCATAGGTTATAGTCCAATGTCCATTATCAGGCTGATTCCAGTCAGTGACTGGGGATCTCAATCCTTGTGGCTCAGGGTTCCCCCTTCTTGAAACCCAAAGCAGATCTGAGATAAAAAAGGATTGTGTCCCAGGGTTTTTATACATTTCCAGTGCCTTTTGGCCCAAGAAAACAATAGATAAACTTTCCTTCTCCTAAACATCTTGGCAATTAGCACAGGCTAATTTGTCCATTAAGCAGTTTAGATACAGGTTACCACAGCCTTCAAAGAGATATATAGACAATTATACTATTTCACTTGAGTGTTTTCCTAAATGTTAATACTCCTTTTTTGATCTTTGAGTCAAAGCCATAGTAATAGACAAGACTTGTTTGCTCACATCACAAGACCTGAACAAACATCTGTTGTCAGTAGCTACCAGTGTGGTGCTCTGCTCTTGTTCAGTGTTGATATCAGTTGGCTGTGTGCATGTTCCATCTGTTTGCTGCCCCAGCTCTGCAGATTGCTGGCACAGCAGACCCCAAGAGCACTCCCCAAAGATCACAGACTCTATTAAGGTATGAAGGCACCCTTGCCAGGTTTATTGTCAAACGAAGCGCAGTGATAGTTTCCCATAGAGTAGACTCTACAAGACATACTATAAATTTGTGCCCCCTAACATGGACCAGTTCAATCAGTGGTGGACTTCCCACTGCCCCCTTTCACTGGACAAAGACACCACCCCAGGGTCGTAATCTTATACACAGGTACAAACAAGTTACATATCACTCCAGACGTATTGAGGTGCATCCCCTCTACATAGGAAGGTACATCCCCTCTACGTAGTAAGGTGCTGCCTATCACCTTGTACATGTTGTTTCAAGCAAAACAACTCTATCCACCATATTACCCTTTTGCCCCTGTCTTTAGGATGGGTCACCTTGTTCCTTGTTATCTGCATGAACTGTACAAGTGTTCTGGTACCTGACAGGTTTGCGTACTTTTGCAGCATCAGCCCTTCCCTTGCCAGCTTCTGTGAGCAGGGCCTGCCTCTAGCTCACAGTGTAACTTTGCTTTATGTTAGCAAAGTCTTGACCATTACTTTAGCTTAGGTCTCATGCCTCATACTGGGCCTCTGATACAAGGGTTAACGTTTCAGGGCTTCATCCTACTACAACATCTACCGTTCTACCTCTAATAATGCAGGTCTGCATTTCAAAGCTCTATTCATTTTTATATCTTCCTGACCAGTCTTTAAAGTTAGACCATGGGTCATGTTGTCTGTGAGTTGATTAACTCTTTCTGGCCCTTTGTCACCTTTCAATGACATACTTGTAACCTCATGCCCCCAATGCAAAGCTGATTAAGGAAGGGATGAAACAGACATCACTGACTGCATCCCAATAGCTCCCCCTCCTGGGTTCTGTCTCACTACAGCTAGTATTAGGTTAGCAGCCATACGAGTGTGTAACAGAAATAGTTTGCCAAAGTCATCTTCCATAACATAATTACATCTTTTTACAAATTCAAGGTAAAACTTGATTAGAACAATAATGGATTGGATCTGCTCTTGCAGTCTGGTTCCTGTATGCCATATGTGATCTTGCCAAGAGCTAAAGAAAATAGCTACATTATCCATACAAGCTTTGGCAAATGTTTGTAACTCAACTAACATCATCAAGTCATTGTAGATATTAATGTTATTCATAGTACAGGAATCTTGGCATTTAGCTGTGAAAGCAATATAATAGTGTGCCTCAGTTTCCCCTCTTATACAGCACATCAGGTTTGGAATGTTCCAATACTATTTATAGGTATTAACAGTGCAACATTAGCATTACAAGGCCTTCTAACATACAATGTGTTCTTATGTATTACTTTTAACATATTTAAGGGATTTTCCAAAAGATTAGACACACTGTACATTTTTACAGTTTTTGGTATTAGCATTCATTAGTTACAAAAATCACCATTAGCAATAACAAATTCATTGCAAGTGTCCATTTACAATTATTTTTGTCATGCTGCACCTTTGGCTCAATACCATTGGGGTTTTGGTGTTTTAGGGTTAACCTGTGGCTTCCTTTTGTAAAGTTAAGTTCTCTCTTTCCTCCTTGTCCTGAGGGATCAAACCCTGATTTCTCTTGCTTAACAGAATTCACTGGCTGACTGGGTGGCTCTCTGTGCAAACAGCTAATAGCAAGTCTTCCTTCCCCAAGTCAGTCAGGTAATGTACATCAACACAAACACTAGCTTTTAAATTCTCAGCTGCTACCAATTTCAAGGCTGGACACTTATTCTTCCCTTCAGCAGGATTGGGTTCTTTTCCCCCACACCGTTTTTTTAGAAGGTTAAAAACTGAAACTTCCTGCTCACATGAATTCCTTTGCTGGCTAGGTGGGTTTACCAACTGCAGACCCTCTGTGCTTAGAACATCTACACAAGCACTCTTCTGCCTGCTTGCTTCTGAATTTACTACCCCCAGCAACTTAGGCTATGGCTACACGTGCAAATGTAGAGCACTTTGGGTTAAACCAGCCTTTAGAGAGTACATTCAGGAAAGAGCCGCAGTTTATCCACACTGACAGCATGGCCACATTTGCGGCACTTGAAGCGGCATTGGGAGCGGTGCATTATGGGCAGCTATCCCACAGAGCACCTCTTCCCATTCTGGTGCTGTGGCTTGTGGGAACAGGGGCTGGGGTGCAGGGCATTCTGGATCCTGTCCCAATGCCCCGTGATGTATCGCTTCACATTCCAGCAATTCCTGTGCTTCCACATTTGGTGCCATCTTTCAATGTTTTCTGTGCATCGCGCTCTTTCTTTCCTTTTGGTCTGCGGGAATGGAGCCCAAACTACTGAGGAGCATGCTGATGAGTCTCGCCAGCACGTCTCATTTGGCAGTCGAGTTGCTCGTTAAGCTACAAGCTGACAGTGAAGAGTCGAATGATGATATCGACTCGCGCAATGCCTACGACACGAGATTGCTTGTGGCATTCACGGACATGCTCACCACCGTGGAAGGCCGCTTTTGGGCTTGGGTGGGATCACATCATCATGCAAGTCTGGGATGATGAGCAGTGGCTGCAGAACTTTCAGATGAGAAAAGCCACTTTCATGGAACTGTGTGCTGAGCTCGCCCCCACCCTGTGGCGCAAGGACACGAGACTGAGAGCTGCCCTGCCGATGGAGAAGCGGATGGTGTGACAAGCAGGGAGGAGGGTGGACATGATCTCAAGAGTTCACTGGAGAGGGGGAAGCTGATCTGAAGGAGGATACCTGGAGCTGTAACCTGAAATGAGAAGGGGGAGGGGAGATGACACCTAGGGCCCGGGGAAGTGAACAAAGGAGGGGAGAAGAAGGCTGCAGGGTTTTGAGAGTGGTAAAAGCTGGCTGGGGAAGAGGAGGAAGCCTGGATTTGGGGGCTTATCTCCCTGCCCCCGAGAAGGGCCTGACTAAGGGGTCCTGTTTGTACTGACAAGCTCTGAGTTGGATTGTGTTCCTGTCATCTCAAATAAACTTTCTGATCTACTGGCTGGCTAAGAATCACTGTGAATTCCAGGAACTGGAGGGTGTGGGAACTGGACTCCCCCACCCCCTGTGACAGATGGCTATTGCAATCTGGAAGCTGGCAACTCCAGACAGTTACCGATTGGTCACTAACCAGTTTGAAGTGGGAAGGTCAGCTGTTGGAATCATGTTGATGCAAGCAGTGGGAGGGGTAGTTCAGTGGTTTGAGCATTGGCCTGCTAAACCCAGGGTAATTAATTCAATCCTTGAGGGGGCCATTTAGGGATATGGGGCAAAAATCTGATAGGATGATTTAGTTGGGGCTGGTCCTGCTTTGAGCTGGGGGTTGGACTAGATGACCTCCTGAGGTCCCTTCCAACCCTGATATTCTAAGTTTGCAGGGCCATTAATCACATCCTACTCAGAAGAACTCTGACGCTAGGTAACGTGCATGACATTGTGGCTGGCTTTGCACAAATAGGTTTCCCTAACTGCAGAGGGGCAATATTCCTATTCTGACACCCGACCAAAACAATAACAGGAGTGGCCACTTGACTTAAGGGGATTATGGAATGTTTCCAGAGGTTGTTCAGAGCGCAGTAGTGCAGCACCACATTCACACTGACGCTGGGGTGTCTCAGCCAAGACACAACAGACATTACTCCTCTCATCAAGGTGCTACCACTGAGAACAGTCTAGGTCCATCCTCTTTGGAACCTTCTTTTAGGTAGTTAGTTGAAAACAGCTATCAAATCCCACCTCACTCTTCTCTTCTGCAGGCTAAATAATCCCAGTTCCCTCAGTCTCTCCTCATACAGCATGTGATCCAGCCCCCTAATCATTTTTGTTGCCCTTCTCTGGACTCTTCCCAATTTTTCCACATCCTTCTTGTAGTATGGGGCCCAAACGAGAACACAGTACTCCAGATGAGGCCTTACCAATACCAAATACAGGGCAATGATCATGTCCCTCAATCTGCTGGCAATGCCCCTACTTATACAACCCAAAATGCCATTAGCCTTCTTGGCAACAAGGGCACACTGGTAACTCATAGCCAGATTCTCATCCACTGTAACCGCTAGGTCTTTTTCTACAGAACTGCTGCCTAGCCATACGGTCCCTAGTCTGTAGCAGTGCATGGAATTCTTCCATCCTAAGCGTAGGACTCTGTACTTGTCCTTGTTGAACCTCATCACATTTCTTTTGGCCCAATCCTCTAATTTTTCTAGGTCCCTCTGTATCCTATCCCTACCTTCCAGCATATCTACCACTCCTCCCAGTTTAGTGTCATCTGCAAATTTGCTGAGGGTGCACTCCACGCCATCCTCCAGATCATTAATGAAGATATTGATTCCTGTGCCAAGAGAAGCTAACATGCTTGGGGCAAGGCTGCCTGGTTATGACGTGAACACAAGACTCCGTGGAAAAAGGCCTCAGTGCGAGACAGTACTAGTGGGGAGAAGCAGGAGGACTGGAGGATGCAGCCATGTGGCCTGTCTGTGGGGAAAAGCACGACTCCTTGAGGGGTAGCGGGGGCTGGACAGGAAGAGGCAGATCCAGGAGACCAGGGATGGGGCATAACATGTACCCTGTGAATGCATGACAGGGAGCCCGGGGCTGGGGTGTGCGGATTGGGATTGAGGGGCACTGTCAGAGCTGGGCGTGTGCCTAGGGATGGGCTAGCAGGGGCTGTGGGTCGGGATTGAGGAGCACTGCTGTCAGTCACAGCCTGCAGCCCTCCCCATACCCCAGGCAGCCCTCAGGCCATACTGGGTCCGGGCATCCCTGCAGATAAGCATCTCCCCACTGCGCTAGGCAGGTTTCACAAGGGCATTTCACCACAGTAACGGCCGTGCTGGGACCTCGCACCAGGGCCATCCTGATAACCCTGGGGCCGTTTCACCTCAAGCCGCAGTGCTGAGTGACTGGCCACAGTGCCTCCTGAGTGCCAGTGTTAAGGTCCCCTCCCCTCCCCTGCCAGTTCTCCCTGGTAGGGTTGCAAACCCTCCAAGATTGTCCTGGAGTTCCAGGAATCAAGGATTAATTTTTAATTAAAGATTATGTCGTGATGAAATCTCTAGAAATTTATCCAACCAAAGTTGGCAATCCTACTCCCTGGGGTCAGCCCCCTCAGAGCCAGGGACACCCCCCCACACACACACTCTCATTGCCATGGGGATCCTGCCCAGTGGGGCTGGGACTTGGGAGATGTAAACATGCCCCTGCAGATGCTGGTGGAGCTGCCCAGCATCCTGGCACCAGCCCTATTCAATGCTGCTCTCAATGCCAAAACCAGGCTGTGGATTGTGCTGCGACCTGGCCTGGCCTGATCCCATCCCATGAATTCCCTCCGCTGCCAGCTCCCAGCCTTCCCCAGCCATAGCCACCACCTGCCCATGCCCCTCTCTGCCCTGGTCACCATCCTGCTCCCTGGCTTTAGCCTGGTGCAGAGAAGCTGTGAGAAATGGGGCAAGCAGAGAGCGCGGCCTGGGAGATAGGGGATGCGGGGGCAGTGCAATGACCTCTGGGGAGGTCAAATTGAACAGGCTTCCCCCAGCAGGCCCATTGCCTGAGACATAACCCAAAGAGGCCTCCGCCCTGCCTGGAATGTGTCATCTCTATGTGAGACAGATGCTCTGCTCTGCTCCTTATCCTGGCTGGGGCTGCTGGCTGAGACTGCCAGCGGAGGGGCTTGGGGCAGAAGGTGAACAGGGCATGCACTAGGCAGAGGCCGCCAAGCCAGGCTGCGCCCAGGCCAGGAGATGGGGAAGGACTGAGTTCTGACACAGATGACAGAGACATAGAGGCAGAGGAAGCCGGGATAAATCCAGCTGATCCGGAGGTCTGGGGGTAGTTGCTTCTGCCCACAGCTGCATCCTCCCTGAGTTTGGCATTGCCTGGCCAACAACAGAGGCCTCTCTGCTTATCCAGTCCATGTGGTAATGCATGGAAAGGACCCTGCTGTGTCACTGCAGGATCTCCCTGCTCGCCATGTTTCCCTGACAGGGCGACACCTCTGCCCTAGGGTCAGGACAAGCTGGATGCGCTGCCAAGACAAGGGGAGAGACAAAGGCAGGAGGGCCTGTCTTGGAGGTGTGTAAGGAGCGAAGCTGTGGGGCTCCTCAGCAGCAGGAATGCTCCAAGAGAGACAGATCACAGGGTATGGCCCACAGCCTGGGCAGCGGGGTAGTGAGCCGACCCCATCGCATGTAAGCAGATCTCTGAGACGAGACAGCTGCAGGCTGTAGTGGCCAAAGGCCAAGTGAGACCCAATAGCTGGAGATGGAGGCTAGAGAGATTCAGGGCAAACCTAAGAGGCGGGTTTGAACAGTGAAGGGGATGCTTTCTGGGCACAACTCGCCCAGGCAGGGGCAGATGCTCTGTCGCTCAGTCTTTCAGTCCAGGCTAGGATCTCTGTCCAGAGGCTGCACTCTGGCTCTGTTGAGGCTGGAGGCAGGAGCCCCTGGGCAGGACAGATGCCCAGTGCGAGGCAGGAACACAGACAGCGGGTGCAGTGGACTGCCTGCTCTTGGAGTCTACAAAGCTCTTCTGGAATTAAAGACACCTCCACAGCAGAGCCAGACACATCAGCCCCCACTCAGGGTCCCCCACATTCTCCAGGTGGTTGGAAGCGGGGCTCATAGCATCAGATGAACTCTGTAAGGGGCATCAGTGCCAGCTGTGGGGGGAGGGGGGCATTACAGGAAGTAGAGGGATCCCATTTGTGCCAGGGCTCTGCATGACCAGTCCCCAGCAGGCTCTGGGGTCCCAGCACCTCTGCTCACCACAGGCAGGGAAGGGCCATGCACCAGGCTCTGGGTGATCACTGCACTCCAGTCTCAGCCCCATTGTGCACCATGCCATGGCAGTGGGGAGGGTCCATGGAGTGTTGGCGGGGGAGGGGAGGGAACTCCTCTGCTGCTGTTCAGGGAGTAGATGGCACCAGCCCATTGGCTGCTGTCCCATTCTCTGTGTTTGGGCGCCCAGTGCTGTGGCCTGTGGTGCAACATCACTGGGGTTATTGGGACGGTGCAGTTGCATGGTCCCAGCGTGGATGTTACTGAGCGAAATGCCCCTGTGAAACCTGCCTAGCATGGCGGGGAGATGCTTATCTGCAGGGACGCCCGGAGCCAGTGCAGCCTGAGAGCAAGGCAGTGATGGTGTGGGGTGGAGGCCTGACAGCAGCGCTCGTCAATCCCAACCCACAGCCCCTGCTTGTGCAGCGCCGGTGCCCCTCTCTCCTGACCCACAGCCCCGCCTTGCATCCTGGGCTTCCCTAAAGCAGGTCCCCGAGTGGCTGGGAGCCCAGCTCTCTGTTGCCATCAGGAGGGGGTGAACCCAAGGCCCCTTATGGTCTATGGGGAGTAGGGGGCACTTTGTAAACAGCTCGTTTATGAACTCCACCAATGGCCCCTAGGTGGCAACATGGGGCAGCTCATAGGTCAGAGCCCAGGCTGGATGTGGGGGTGTCGCAAGCTGTAGGGGGCGAGGGCGGGGGAGCACAAGGGGCTGGGAGCTGATAGTGACTCTTTCCCCATCCCCAGCTTCCTGTTCCAGCCCAATATAAGGGTCTGTGATGGCTGGAGCTGTCGGAGTTGACCCGGAGCTGAGGACCCACAGCCATCACAGAGGTGTGTGTAGCAGGGGATCTCTGGGTGACCCCAGGGGTTACGCGGGGGTAATGGGGACCTGCTCCAGAGTGCGGTCATTCAGTCGGAGCCTGGCTGTCACAGCAGCCAGTGCTGGATGCCTTGGGGAAATGACTGGCATAATTCATCTTTCTGTGGCAGGGGCAAATCTCTGCTTGACCCCAGGGGCTGTGCAGCTCTTGCCCTGGAGCCTGAGGTCATAAGGCCCCACTGTCGGCCCCTGAGACTGCTCTGATGCCCAGAAAGGCCTGGCACTGTTTAGTGTTCTCGGACCCTTGTATCAGGTGGCAGGGAGTTCCACAGACTAACAGCACATCCTGGAATTTTCCTGACTGCTTCTGACCAGAGCCAAGGTGTGCATGGACCCCTTTGTCCCTGTTTCTGGGCAGGCGAATGAGAGTCCCTCCACTCCCACATTGAGCCAAGGCCCTGGGTTCCCTCCTCTCTCCTTGCTTGGCTCACCCCTACCTTAGCTTTGGAAAGATTGCCTTGGTTGGGGGATAGTCATCAACCCAGGAGAGCTTGGTGGTAGGTCATGGCTCAGTTATTGGGAGGTCCTCATATGGGGGGGTCAGTCTGAGCTAAGTGGATGGAGAGAATGGACTCTAGGCAGGAGAATGGACTCTAGGGTCAGCCTGCTCTCAGTGATTGTGCGTGGCTGGATGGAGGGGTCAATCTGTTTCTGTCTCACAGCAGTCTGCCCCCCGCGAGATCTGCCCAAGATGAAGCTGTTCCTGCTCCTTGCCCTCCTGGGGGCTGTCTCTGCTCGCCAGCTCCGTAAGTCCTGGGCCCCAAGTCCCTGTGACTGCAGCCCCTCTCCCACCCTTTGGGGAGCCTGACTCACAAGCCACTGCCCCCAATGGGAACCTCCACACCCCCAGCAGACACTGTATGGGCCCCATGGGCTTGGGTCAGACCCCAGCAAGCACAGTACAGGGCTCCGTTACCCCAGACCTGTGCTCGGTTAGTCCCCAGCCCAACTCTGTTCCAGACACCTGGATCCCCTGGATCCCCTGCCCCTCAATACACTTCTGCCTCACTGTAGTCCAGACACCAGGGTCTCCTGGTCCCGCAATGACTCTCTGAGCCTCTCTATCCCAGACACCAAGATCCCCTAACTCTCCAATGACACCCCTACCAGCTGTATTCCAGACACTTGTGTCCCCGGTTGCTAGATCTGATCCTGCCTCCATGGATTGTTTGAGGTCTGGGCTATGTCTTGCGGCTGGAAGGGCCAAATGGTGTCTCTCGCACCCACCCTCAGGTGAGGGCGCCCCAGAGCAGGAGGTATCAGCCGAACAGGACGCGGAGGAGCCCGGGGAGCCGGAGCCACCATGCCCCACAGAGAGTGAGAGCTTCAGGATGGTAGTGCCTTGCAGCGG
>ML677536.1:2402687-2432000 GCA_007922305.1 Dermatemys mawii | reverse complement strand
CTGCAGAACTCCCTCCATCCTTCCCTCCATCATCTCTCTCCATCCCCACCTGCAGAACTCCCTCCATCATCTCTCTCCATCCCCGCCTGCAGGATTCCCTCTGTCATTCCTTCAACCATCTCTCCATTCCTGCCTGCTCCATTCCCTCCATCCTTGCCTAGACCAGCTTTCTTCCCCTCTCTACCTCCCCCATTGTTCTGTTCTCCCCCTTCCCCCAATACCCCCAGCTGTGGCAGGCCAGTTGCCCCATACCTAGCATGGTGTCGTGGGCAGCTAGGTGCTCCAGCATGGGGTTGAGAGTGCCTATGAAGAGGTAGTGCCGCAGCTGCATCACCGACAGCCACATGAGATGCCAGAAGAAGAGCTTAGAAATGACACAAGCCCAGAAAGACATGGCAGGGGGCTCTCCGTGGATGGACACAGGGGGCTCTCCTGAGGATGGACATAGCACACTCCGTAGTAGCCCTAGATCTGGAGAGAAGGTGTGAGGGGGGAGCACACACCCCGAGAGGGTGTAGTTTCAGAGTGGGAGGCTGTGAAGCCTGAAGAGAGAATGAGGAAGGAGCCTGCCTAGGACAGGGCTGATCCCAAGGAGCCCAGAAAGGCACCTGTGCTTGAGTCTGGGCTGTGGCTCCACTGCCCTGGACACAGCCCTGTGGTGGGGGACACCTCCAGGGAACAGTGTCTGCCTGGGGAACACGAACAAATGGCGGAGGTGGAGGTCAAGGGGGTGTGTTAAATGTGGGCTGATGGGAGCTGGAGTCTCCCCTGAACCAGGCCAAAAGAGGGGTCAGAGGGCTCGAGGCTGCCCAAGCTGGCCCCTGCTTTAACTTTCTATTCTCTCTAGATGTCGCAGCGCTGGCTAGTCACTGCAGAGGCTGGGGGGCTGCCCTGCTCCCTTTAGGGACACAAGGCTCTCCTCACTCTCATCTCAGGCAGTTGCCGAAGGGGGCTTGCACTATGAAGGAGGGTGCTGGAGGCTCTGAGATTTGGGCTCCGAAGACGGTGGAGTCGAGTGGCTTTCCCAGTGACAGATGGAGAGCCTAAAATGGGGGGTCCTCTGGGCACTGTCCCAGATCACCAGATCTGTGGGGGCCTCACTAGGGGCCATGGGGCATTGTGAGGGTGGAGGAGGATTTGGGGGGATTCCTGGAGGCCACAGGGCACTTTGGAGGTGGAGGGGCATTTGGGGGACTCATTGGAGGTCATGTGGTGATTCAAGGGTAGAGTGGGATTTGGGGGGCTCACTGGAGATCATGGGATGATTCAAGGGTGGAGAGGATTTGAGGGTGCTCCCTGGGAGCCATAGGTGCTGCACGGGTAGAGAGGGATTTAGGGGGCTTGCTGGGGACCATGGGTGCTGCAGGGGTGGAAGGGGATTTGGGGGGCTTTCTGGATAGAGACCCAGGAGGCAGAGGAGGAATTTGGGCAGGCGGCGGGGTTGGGCTTCTCCAGACCTACCTTTGCCCATGGTGGCTTTTCTGGCACTGGCACCTCCTGGGCTTGGCTCCAAGCACAGGTCGCTGGGCTCGTGGGCTCCATCGCCCAGGCCTCGCTGCTGCTCTTCATGGGTACGGTACGAGCACCTCTGCCTCCGGCACCTCAGCCTGTGGACTCAGTGAGCCAGTCACTGTCTGCCACAGCCCAGGGCATGGCCAGAAACAGCACCCACCCAGACCACCACTAGGACCAGTGACCCTCATACAAGAGCCGAAGCTTCCCTGCACCCACCAGCACTCGCCTGCAGCGCAGGAGCAGCCCCAAAGCAGCATGGCCTGTGGGCTGGGGGAGAATCACTTCCAGGGGTCCAGCACCGGTGCTGCCATGGGACTGAGCTCCATTCACCCAGCAGAGCCAATTCCCTGAGACAGGGCAGCAAGGTGCAGTGGGGTTACCAAACAGATTGTGATGGAGGCATCCCTGGAAAGCAGATGAGAGGGTAGAGGGCCCAAACAGGGGATGGAGAGGTCCACAAGAGGCAGATGTGGGGTGAAGGGGCCCGCGGGAGGTAGGTGTGGGGACAAAGAGGTTCATGGAACACAGATGGGGGATGGACTAGGCAAAGAGACCTATGGGGGGCACATGAGGGGTGATAGGGCCCATGGGAAGCAGAAGGACCGACAGGAGGTAGATCGGGGATGGAGGGGCCCATGGGAGACAGAGGGGCCCACAGGAGGCAGATCGGGGGATTGAGGGTCCCACGGGAGGCATACAGGGGAACAGACAGTGGGGGCGGAGGGTGGCTCACCCGTATGTGTATCCTGGGGGCAGTGGGTAGGGGATGTGCCACTTAGGCATCAGGAAGAAGGTGCGGGTCAGGTGCCAGGCGCTGCAGGCTGAGAGAAAAAGGAACATGGCTCGCAGGCTCAGGCCTTGCTCGTACAGCAGCTAGGGGCAAAGGAAGTTGTCAGCAGGTGCATACGGGACCAACCTAGACTCAGGGACCTGTATTGTTCTTAGGGTGGCTCCCAGAGGCTGCAGCCAGGATCTGGGCCCCTATTGTGCCAGGCCCTGCGCAGACCCCCACCAAGATCTGGACCTCCATTGCACCAAGCCCTATGCAGACACAAAGCAAGGGACATCTCATGCCTTGAAAAACTCACAGTCTAAACAGATATGGGGAAACTGAGGTACAGAGAGGAGAAGTGACTCAACTTCCCCCACCCCATAAGTTTAACCACACCCACAGTTCATCCTGCCCTCATCTCAAAAGCCCAGTACCCGACTGCCCCTGAGTGGCTCAGGCTCCTTTCATACATCTCAGCACAGGGCTGGAAGATCATCATTGGATTATTTCTCTCAGCTGGCCCTCCCTGCAGAGACACAACCTCATGTCAGTTGTTCCCACGCAGCACATAAACTCCATGGCAGCGCATGGCCTGGAGGAGGGCAGCGGGGAGAAGACCAACTCACAGCCAAAGTCAAGGGAAAGAATATGGAAGCAGTGGGAATTTCCACAGCTAGGATCTGTGTAGCATCCAGCCCCACGGGGCCCTGATCTCAGCTGGGGCAAGGCTTGTCGCTCCCTGTGTGTCTGTGCAGCGCCCGACCCCACGGGGCCCTGATCTCAGCTGGGGCAGGTCCTGTCCTCGCTGTGTGTCTGTGCCACACCTGGTACAACAGGGATCTGATCTCAGCTGCATTCCAGGAGCTACTCTATGTGTTCTAGTGTCACGGGGTGACTTGCCCATGGGCTGGAGAACCAGGGCTAAGCCAGCCCCTTACAGAATGGACCCCACCTGGGAAGAAGCAGGGCTTCTCCTATGCCCAGCATGGGGCGGGGGGTGGGGGGGATGACGACAGAGAGGAGATGCTCAGGCTGAGCCAGAGACACAAATCTGAGATGCTGTGGCTGGCTTGAAGCAGCAAGACTGGCTCCCATGGAGACGCTGAGCCATGGCCCAGCTCTGGGAACGAATCCCAGGAACTCCCTAGCCTTGCGTTGGGGCCTGGAGGGCTGGAGTGTACCAAAGGATTGAAGAACTTGGGTGGGAAACGTTTCAATTTTCCTTTGGCCTGTGCGGAGTTGTTGGTATAGGAGGCCTGGTGAAAGAGACCACAGGGGTGGGGTACCGCAAGGCACCTCCGACCACGAAGGGGTGCACTGGAGGCAGTAAGTGGACAATGAGCTGCACCTGGCTTCAAAACAGCTGTCTGGGGTGGCTGCATGGGTGCTGGGCACTCTAAGCCGGTAAAGCCTCTCTCAGGAAGCTGATCCCAGCTGCACTCGCAGTGGAGAGAAACGGGGTGCTGGAGCCTGAAGACTCAGAGGCACAGGGACCACCTGGCCTGGTGGGGTCCACCCAGCACACTAAAAATGAACCACTGTGGGAGAGCACAGGCAAGAGGTCCAGTACTATCTGGGGGTTACAGTAGCACCTCAAGGGCTCTATGGAGATCAGGGCCACCCTGCACTAGGTGCTGTAATCCAGAGGGAGACAGTTCCTGCTCCAAGGAGCCAATGGCATCTACATGGACAAAGGGCAGGAAGGGAAACTGAGGCAAAGAGACGGGGTGGGACTGGACCAAGGTCAGAGCAGGAGATAGATGCCAGATGTCCTGAGGTCCATCTCAGTTCTCTCACCACTGGGCCACACGGTCTTTCTATTTCCCTGGATATGGACAGCTCCTGTCCTGCTGCACATACACCGGTGGTTTTCTCTGGCACCCCTGCTGGGCTAGAGCTGACTTGCAGCCCAATGTTGCTCTCCCAGAGGGGCAGCTGGGGCTGGGTGCTGGCTGAGCTCAATCCTGCGCAAGTGAGGCCAGTCTGTGGGGGGATCAGAATGCAGTGCGAACCCCAGGGGCGTGCAGGAAGGGTGATAAGAACCTGAACATTTGGATGTCACAAGGTTTAGGAGGTGGCTGTATCTAGGGAACTTCTTGCTTTTTGGACCCCAAATTTGCACCTTTAACCCTGCCCTCGGTCCCTATGCAGCAGAGCAAATTTTGATACAATTCGGCACATGGGCATTAAGAAAAAACAGTGTTTAGACAATGCGTGAGCTGCACGCTTAACTCTAGCAGCTGCCTTTTGTTGCTGAGCCAGCCAGCATGAAACTCATCCCAGCGTTACCATGTCAGGAGTTCCGAGGGGAACCCCAGAACACACCCAGCATTCTCCCTGCTCAGCTGTCTCCCTCCGGGGGATCCCAGAGCAGGCTTCGCTTTCCCAGGAACTCAGCCCTCTCCATCTGGGGGATCCCAGAACACATCTTGCTTTCCTAGGGTCTCTGGAGGGATCCCAGAGCACATCCCTCATTCCCAGGGGCTCAGGCCTCTCCCTCTGGGGAATCCCAGACCCACCCCATGTTCCCAGAGGCTCATCCCTCACACTCTGCGGGGTCCCAGAATACATCCTGCGTTCCCTGGCACTCAGGCATCTCTTTCTGGGGGACCCCAGAACACCCCCCACATTCTCCAGCCCTCAGCTCTCTCACCTCAGGGAATCCCAGAACAAACCCTGTGTTCCTATGGTTTCTGGGGGGATCCCAGAGCATATCCCACATTCCCAAGGGCTTAACCCTCTCCCTCCTCGGGATCCCAACCCTCCATTTGCTGGCTAACTCCATCACTCGTGGGTCCCGGGCTGCTAGGGACCTGCCAGATCCAGACAGCAGAGACATTATCTGATATTGACACACTCAGGCTGGGTTTCCAGGAGGTATTCTGACGCATCCCTTCTACCCTCCCTATTGGTCTCTCCTCCAGCCACCTCCTCTCTCCCCTGCCCCAGAGCTAGGGCCCAGGGGCTCACCTTGATCACAAGGAAGACAGCGGAGGATGAGTCGAAGGCCCCATTGTAGAGGGTGATGATGGTCGAGCGGTGCTTCCCAAATAGGTTCCCCACCTGGAGAAACAATACACCCCCACATCCAATCATCAACACCGCCCAGAGCACCCCAATCCTGACGGGCCACAGGGAGCACTGCATGGGGGCTGATTGAGCACTGTGGAATCTAGGACCCACAGGGAGTTGGATGGGGAAGGGTGGCACTGGCGCCTGGGGAGCAGGGCTGCGGGCTCCTGGAGGACCCTGCAGGGTCAGGGTCCCCCTAGAAGGTGAGGATGTGGAAGTGGCACTATGGGATACGGAGTTCCTATGGAGTTGGACTGAAGCGGGTGCTGTGGAGTTGGAGATCCCCCAGGGAGCCAGGCTGTGAGGTGCTATGGGGGCAGGGGGTCTCTGGGGAACCAGGCTGAAGGAGGGCCTCCATTACTCAACTGGTAGGAGTTCTGGCAGGGCAGCTGGAGCTGAGGGCATCTGCTCCCATGAGGATGTCCTCACCCCCAGCTCTGCTTTTCTGATTCTATACACTGTATATAAGTGGGATTTTGATCGGATTTGTGCTAATGCAAAGAACAAAACAATCGTTTGTGGCCCCTGCTGACACTGATTTTGTCCCTGTTTCTGAAGCTTTCGTACTTCAAGTTTAACTAATTTTTTTCAGACTTTCAGTTGCTGGAGACAGGGGTGTGAACTGGAGGCACAAATTGCTGGTTTTCAGCTGCTAATGGTAGCACTGCACAGTTCTTCATTATTATTTGAACCTGCCTTCAACTGGATGTCATGTTTGAGAAGGAACACTAAGTTAAAAAGAGAGAACACTGTAAGCAAGCTACCCAAATGTACAAACTATTTCTCTACTAGTACGGCTTCTAAATCAGCTTCCAAAGATTTCTGGACCAGCTTACTCCAAAAATGATAATCACAGTCAAGCTATGGCTATGAACTTGTACCTTAGGAGAGGGCAAAAGAAAAGGCAAGCATTCCCGAAATCTAGGACAAATGTTATGACGAAAGAAAAGATCCACTTTTCCTATGACGAGATAACTGGCTCTGTGGATGAGGGGAAAGCAGTGGACGTGTTATTCCTTAACTTTAGCAAAGCTTTTGATATGGTCTCCCACAGTCTTTTTGCTAGAAAGTTAAAGAAGTATGAGCTGGATGAATGGATTATAAGGTGGATAGAAAGCTGGCTAGATTGTCGGGTTCAACGGGTAGTGATCAATGGCTGGTATCAAGTGGAGTACCAGAAAGGTTGGGCCTGAGACCAGTTTTGTTCAATATCTTGAACAAAAGATGATCTGGGACCAAATGGCTAGGCAGCAGTCCTACAGAAAAGGACCTAGGGGTTACAGTGGATGATAAGCTGGATATGAGTCAACATTGTGCCCTTGTTGCCAAGAAGACTAACAGCATTCTGGGCTGTATAAGTAGGGGCATTGCCAGCAGACCGAGGGACGTGATTGTTCCCCTCTATTCGACATTGGTAAGGCCTCATCTGGAGTTCTGTGTCCAGTTTTGGGGCTAACACTACAAGAAGGATGTGGAAAAATTGGAAAGAATCCAGAGAAGGGCAACATAAATGATTAGGGGCCTGGAGCACATGACTTATGAGGAGAGGCTGAGAGAACTGGGATTGTTTAGTCTACAGAAAAGAAGACTGAAGGGAGATTTGATAGCTGCTTTCAACTATCTCAGGGGTCTCCAAACTATGGCCCAGGGGTCAGATCCGGCCCGTGGTGTCGATTCGTCCAGCTCTCCAGACCCTAGCTGAGCAGGCACACGGAGAAGCCGCCACTGCCCCTCCATGCAAGATGCTGCTGGTGGCCCCAAGTGCAGAGTGATGAGTGCCCCCGTGGTGCGGCTAGAGGAGCTAAGGGGTGGGGGTGGTCATGGCAGCGGTGTGGCTGGAGGAGCAAAGGGCGGGGGGGTCGCAGCAGAGGCCAGAAGAGCAGGGGGGGGAGCGGGATGCGAAGCCCCTTCAAAAGTCTAATATGGCCCTCATCTCAAAAAGTTTGAAGAGCCCTGAACTACCTGAAAGGGGGTTCCAAAGAGGATGGATCTAGACTATTCTCAGTGGTACCAGAAGACAGAACAAGGAGTAACGGTCTCAAGTTGCAGTGGGGAAGATTTAGGTTGGATATTAGGAAAAATGTCTTCACTAGGAGGGTGGTGAAGCACTGGAATGGGTTACCTAGGGAGGTGGTAGAATCTCCTTCCTTAGAGGTTTTTTAAGGTCAGGCTTGACAAAGCCCTGGCTGGGATGATTTAGTTGGGGTTGGTCCTGCTTTAAGCAGTGGGTTGGACTAGATGACCACCTGAGGTCCCTTCCAACCCTGAAATTCTATGATTCTATCTGGAGGACGGCATGGACTGCCTCCTCAGCAAGTTTGCAGATGACACTAAACTGGAAGGAGTGGTAGAAAGGCTAGAAGGTAGGGATAGGATACAGAGGGACCTAGACAAATTAGAGGATTGGGCCAAAAGAAATCTGATGAGGTTCAACAAGGACAAGTGCAGAGTCCTGCACTTAAGACAGAAGAATCTCATGCACTGCTACAGACCAGGGACCGAATGGCTAGGCAGCAGTTCTGCAGAAAAGGACCTGGGAGTTACAGTGGACGAGAAGCTGTACATGAGTCAAAAGTGTGCCCTTGTTGCCAAGAAGGCTAATGGCATTTTGGGTCGTTGAGTATTGCTAGCAAAACAAAGGACGTCATCATTCTCCTCTGTTCAGCATTGGTGATGCCTCATCTGGATTACTGTGTCTAGTTTTGGGGCCCACACTACAAGAAGGATGTGGAAAAATTGGAAAGAAGAGAGCAACGAAAATGATTAGGGGGCTGGAGCACATGACTTATGAAGAGAAGCTGAGGGAATTGGGATTGTTTAGTCTGCAGAAGAGAAGAATGAGGGGGGATTTGATAGCTGCTCTCAGATACCTAAAAGAGGGTTCCAAAGAGGATGAATCTAGACTGTTCTCAGTGATGGCAGATGGCAGAACAAGGAGTAATAGTCTCAAGTTGCAGTGGGGGAGGTTTAGGTTGGATATTAGGAAAAACTTTTTCACTAGGAGACTGGTGAAGCACTGCAATGGGTTACCTAGGGAAGTGGTGGAATCTCCTTCCTTAGAGGCTTGACAAAGCCCTGGCTGGGATGATTTAGTTGGGGATTGATCCTGCTTTGAGCAGCGGGTTGAACTAGATGACCTCCTGAGGTCTCTTTCAACCTTGATAGTCTATGATTCTATATCACCTGTCTGAACAGCAGGTGGAGAGATGAGTCGTGATAGGGAGGATAAAGTAGTCATTAAGATAAAGAAAAATCTGGATAAATGGCCTTGGATAATGGAGGAGTTTTGCACGCAGTGTATGGAGGAAGGTTGGCTCTATTTTTGAACGGCATCCTGGAGGGAAGTTTTAAAGCTTGTTGTGACAATTAAGCTTCTCGATTAACATGTGTGACGGAGTCAGACCAGAAGGATATAGGAGAGTGCTGGAAGGCAGGTATATCAGCCTCAGGATGTACAGGTCCTTGTTCCCTGGATAGCCAAACAAAGGCTACTCCAGACCAATCAAGACACCTGGGGCCAATTAAGAACCTTCTAGAAAGGAGTAGAAACAGCTAGCCTAATTGGGACACCTGAAGCCAATCAGGGATTGGCTGAAACCAGATAAAAACCTCCCAGTTAGTCAGGTGAGCTGTGGGTGTCAGGAGCTGTGGAAGGAAGTTATGCTGTTGGTGAGACTGAGTGTTGGACAACATATCATACTGAAGGAAGGAGGCCCTGAGGTAAGGGTGAAGTGGAGTTTGAAGAAGCGGGGACTGCTGTGGGGAAGTAGCCCAGGGAATTGTATTGTGTTTTGTGGCTAAAAGGTCAGCCATCTTTTCTGATACTATTAGGGTCCCTGGGCTGGAGTCTGGAGCAGAGGGCGGGCCCGGGCTCCCCCCTTTTCCATCTTCCATACTGGCCTGTGATGAAGGTAACTCACTAGGTGGTGACTCTTGCCAATTATACTGAGAAAGGGAGGTCACTCTGGGGCCTAGATGAGTTTCTGAGGCCCCTAAATCTGCCAGGAAGCGCAGGACCCACAAGTACAGACTTGGAGCTTTGTCACACGTGATTTAGCATTTCGAAGAAGGAGGGACATTATTGGCTTTCCTGAAAATGGAAATTATCATAGAGATCAACCCCATCTCTATGGATCCCCATTGGGATGCATCCAGCAAAGTGGGGATTAGTCCACAAAATCTTATATCATATCGCCCAAATATGATCTGTGTCTACGTGAGTGAGTTAAACACTATGGAAACATCCTACTTGTTGAAAACAATCTGTGATGAGTTCATTGAGCCAATGGGATGTAAGGTTTTGGAATTCAGTGTAAGTGAAGTCTAAGAGGCGAAATACTACTCTTTGATCACAGGTTCAACTCCTGCTATCACTCACATTGAACAGTTATCTGTCATTTCTGATATGGCTTACACAGTGCCAGATATGAGCATCTCGTTGGGTTTACACCCATTAAAAGCCACACAGCAAAGTCACTCTACCAGCTCCCGGAGTCTTTACTGGACACAAACAACTGCTATTGAAAACTGCAGAGGTTGTCAATCAAATGATAATGCAAGCTACATATCTGGAAAGTATGAAGGTCTTCAAGCTCAGATCAAAAGACTAAGTCCACTCGCTGGGTATGTGCCACACACAGCTCATTCTCTAATTGTAGCTGGAAGATGTAGCACTGATGTTTGCATGGAAGCCCATAAACTTTTTCTGTTTTGTTCAAAAACTAAAAACTTTTTTTCAGCATCGCTCAGGCGATGGCAGCATTTGTGTAAGAAGCTTACCAAGAGTGACCAAGTAACCATCCTTGTTCTGAAAACCCTGCCAGATACGAGCTGGCCTGGTCCTGGCAGGCTGAATCTTGTAAAGCAATTGTACTGAACCGTGAGGACATTCAATGTTATTTCAGAGAACAATAGACAATGCCGAGGAAACAGTGGAACTCAAAGGGAAGTGCAACCATCTGCACCTTATGAATACCCTATGTAGATATTAGATAGGGATATCTATTAGGGATATTTCTAATATTAGGGATATTCGAAAGGCTGGACAAAACTAGCCTAACGATTCAAAAGCCAGGCCTGGGTCTTGTCATTGCTGTTCATTTTCTGCCTTCCTTGCAAGAATTCACCACAAGCTTCCGATCTCAGTTTGACTATTTTGAGATGCAAGAGAAAGGAATTGGGAAGTGAAGATCATGAGTCCTACATTAAAACCACAAACATACTGTAACACAAATACTTCCAGATGACAAAAGTGAGGAAGGAGGAAATCAGAAGTTGAGTGCTTTTCTCCTCTCCTCCACCAGCTAAGTTGGGAACTGAAAAGAAGAAGTGAATGTTATGCTGAACTGCCATGCATGCCAGCACTGCTCAACATTTACCCAAATGATCTAGAGCCTCAGTTCATCCCTGAAATGGATCAATTTTCAGCGTTCATAAGATACTGTGATGTGCAGGATGAATATGCTCCTGAAATCATCACATTTTTGCACCACCAAGGCCTGAGTAACGTCTTCCCAACTGTTTGTATCATGTTGAAGCTGTACTGTGCTGTGCCCATTGCCAGCTGCAGAGCAGAGTGAGCGTTCTTGAAGCTTGCCGTCATAGAAAATTGTCTTCTGCCAACCAAGGCAGAAGCAAAGCCCAGAGCTCTTGTTATGGTGGCAGTTGAACGGGATGCATTTCGCACGCTGCTGTTTGAGGGTACAGTCACTTAAAGCTTGCAAGATTCCAGTTGAAATCTTCAACCTTTCCTTTGATTCACACTGTTCTATTTATCCAGATGGTACGTACCCTGCTCAGCATCTTCACTTTTCTCTCTGTGTTGCGACCGGGTGGGCCTTTCTCTGGGGCCGTCTCAGTGTCCCCTCCTTTTCCAAAGTTCTCTCTCTGATTGGGACCCATACTCCAGATTTCCTGGGTTCTCCGCTGTAGGGGTCTCCCACTTCAGGGGATGTTCAGTCTCTGAGGCTCCTTCAGAAGATCTGATTCACACATGGCCGTCTGGCACAGCTGGACCCTAGATGTCCCGTGGTGCTGAGCTTACCCTGGATCTCCTAAGTCCATGTGGGCGGCAGAAGCTTGTCAACTGTTCCCTCTCTCCACTCTGTAGCAAAAGAAAGCTGCCTTTCCTTCTGGCTGCCATCCCATCTGTGCCAAGCTCCCCTTTTAACCTTGTTGCCTCGAGCTCTACAGCTGGGCCAATCCAGTAGTGCTTGAGACCAGAGGAGCTCCTGAACCTTGCCAAGATCGGGGTGGGGGCATGTCCCATCCCAGGCCTTATTCAGTCATTTACAGGACTTGTTCATTGCCTCCAAAAACCATTAGCCCTCCAATCTCATCAATCCACCTTGCTCTCCCCAGGGGGGCCAATAAGAGGCAGCAAACCCGCCCCCTCTCAGTAGGCCCCTTCCTCAGTGCCCAGCTAGAGATCACTTAAACATTGCCTGGGGCAGCCCCTGCCCCATGAATGGCACCCCTAGGGGAGCCCAGACGGAGGGGGTGGGAGAGTCAGACCTGCATGTTGGTGAGGATGAGAAGGATCCCACCGATGGAAAGCAAACACATAGCCGGGAAGAGGATCAGCGCAGTGGCTGCAAGCGAAAGCACCACATGTCAGGGAGCTGCGCACCATAGACACCATACACCACACACACCAAGGCATCGGGCATGCATTCAGACAGCGAGTGCAACACACGCACACACACACACACACACAGAGGGACATACACTATCGAGCTTCTTAACAAGCCCCAGTGAGTATAACGCACACACACACAATCATGAGATATAACAATTCCTAGCAAGTGTAGCACACACACACACCAGTCTGGCCTCAACAAACCCCACTGAATGCACACACACACAGACACAAACAGACACACACAGAATCTGGTCTCATAACAAATCCCAGTGAGTGTTTCACACACACACACACACACACACACAGGTAGGTACCCAGCCACACTCGCCCAGAGGGGACTCCAAGTGACCATGGCTCAGGCTGGCTCTCTCTCCCCATCAGGAGGCAGAGCTGTGCCCAGAGCCCAGTCACAAGCGGAGGCAGAATTACTGGCCCAGTGAGGGACTCCTACACTGAAGGGCTGGGTCTCCCCCAGTGCTGCCATGAGGGGCAGAGCCTGGCTCTGATTAGTGCCCCAACCCCGGCTCGGGCTATCAGGAGGTATCCTGCCCAATCGTGCCTCACAAGCAGTGGCCTCACCTGCTGTGGAGAAGGCAATAAGCAGTGTGCCGCCGGTGTAGAGGGATCTGAAACACACAGACACAGGGCTATGCTGAGGGAGAGACTGGGGGAGGGCAGAGGGCACCCTCTCCCCACTGTGGCTTCTGTCCCATGTGAGGGGGCTGCAGCTCCCATCGCAGCTTTGGGGGTGAGGGAAGCAAGGGAGGCGCTAGCTGAAGGCAGCGGTGGGGTAGACAGTAGGGGAGCTAGATACTTGAGGTGCAAGGGGGCAAGGATGGGGAGTAGAAGAAAGGAGGAGGACAGAGAGGGGTTAATGGTGGGAGAGGGACGCAGGAGAAGTCTGGGAGGGAGGTGGAGGAGGAAAGGGGGACAGGGAAGGATTGGGGACAGAGGCAGGATTTAAGCCCACAGTCAAGGCAGCGGAGAGGAGACAGGGCTAGGAGCGGGGCCAAGCCCAGCCATGAGCCACAGGCCACAAGCCGCAAACACTGGTTGTACCCCAGGGGATGCTGGGAGCAATAAGAACAGGTTGGTTGTGCATGGCAAGGCACGCTGATGAAAGGAATGGAACGGTGACACTGCATGGTGGCTATGGAAGAACTGGGTTGGGTTCAAGGGCCTATTGGTGGGTGATGGCAGCCAAGGCACAAATGGGCACAGCATGGCCCTGGACACTGGGGCTCAGGCCAGTCAGCTTGTCTGAACCTGGCAGACTGACCCCAGTACTGCACCACTCTAAAGAGTGAAGAACTGGGTCCACCAGCGAGTTACCCTGGTCTAAGGACAGCACCAGGATTAGAATGGTATAGCCTGACTGGTTAATAGACCTGGTCAGACCTGCCCTCAGTGCCCTTCATGCATGTGATGGTTAGATGGATGCAGTGCATATAGACGGATGGATGGATGGATGGGATGGATGTGGGTGGGTGGATGGATGGATGGGGTATATGTAGATGGATTGATCAATGGAAGGTATGTGGATGGATGGATGGATGCATGGATGGATGGATGGATGGGGTGTATGCAGATTGATCGATGGAGAGTATGTCAATGGATTGATGGAGGTATGTCGATGGATGAATGGATGGATGGGGTGTATGCAGATCAATTGATCGATGGAGGGTATGTCGACGGACAGATGGATGGGGTGTATATCAATAGATGGATGTATGGATGGGGTGTACGTCAATAGAGAGATAGACAGATAGCTGCCTGCATTTCTTCACCTCTCAGGCACGGACCAAGACCTCAGGAGGGCAAAGGCATGTGTCAGAGGCCCAGGTGGTGGGTGACTAACCTTAGCCCTGTGGCTGGGCCTGGATCCTTAGGAGAGGTCTGGCTGAACCCTGCTAAGCACAGAGGGAGTGGATGAGCCCTGGTGGGGGCAGATGGCAGCTGGAGCCTTTAGCCTGGAGGCCAGTGGGTCTAGTTAGTGCCAGTACCCCCCATCTCATAGCCAGAGCCTCCTCCCCAGCCCAGGCAGCAGGCCTTTGCTTTGACTGCCATGGGCTGTGCAGCTGGCCCACTACATCCTGGTGAGGGGGCTCAGCTGAATGGGAGGGACTGGAGCTGCAGAGCTCCCCGCAGAGCCCAGAAGCAGTAGCCCCAGCTCTGCAGCGTGGATGGGTGAGGAAACAGCTTGTGGGGAAGCAAGCAGCACGCACTTCCTTCCGGGCGCTTGTGCAACCCCAGCAGTAGCTTGCTGGCCACACGCTGTGGTGTGGGGGAGTTAGCCCAGAGCCAGCTGCACCAGCGCCCCTGGGCTCAGCCACATACAGGTTCCCTGGAGCCCTAAGGGCAATGGACAGCTGGCAACCACGGGTCCCAGCTGTGGGGAGGGGCCTGTGCTGGGATGGGGGCTGTGCTACAGGCACTGATCTGTGGGCCCAGGCAGGGCGGTGCTGGGGAGAGGCAGATGGGCTCACTGGATAACCTGGGCTGGGCGTGGTCCCTGCTTGGCATCCCTGATTTTCACCGCGTTGTGGGGAGAGTGAGGAAGAGAAAAAAAACAAAGAAAGAAAGAGTGGGGAGGGATGGGGATCCTGTCCTGGGAGACCTTCTCCCCTCCCCCACGACTCCATGGGGTTTATCCCCCCAACACACACTAACCAGACCCATGGAGATGAGGCCTGGCTCCAGCAGAAAGAGTGCCCCATCCCCTCCCCATTCCTGGGTTCCCAGGGAGCCTAGGGGAGGTTGTCCCAGAAGGGATGCAATTCAGGGGAGGGATCCAAGAGGAGGGTCTCAGGGGGGTTGGGTGGGGCCAAGAGGAAGGTCCTAGTGGAGTGGGGGGTAAGGGTCACAGTGGGGGTGGGGCAGCGGCCCAGTGGGAGGGTCCCATAGCGTGGGTCCTTGGGGCTACCCTTTCCCCAAGCTCACATAGCCAGCAAGCGGGCCGTCACGGTGCCAAAGCGGTCAAAGATGTAGCCAGTGGGGAAGGTCATGAAGTTGTTCATGAAGGAGCCGACAGTGAAGATGAGTGACAGCTGCTCATCCTGCGCCCGGCAGTCTGGGGAGAGGATGGCCTGAGTTACTGAACTGACCAACCCGCTCCCATTTGCCCTTAACAGACTCCGACACACACACACACTCCACACCCACACCTGGGTCCCAACATCCATATGAGACTCTAACACGGATTCACTCCTAGACAAGGACCTCCTGCCCTGACACCTTATCCCATCCCATACACATGGCCCCCAGCCCCGATATCCTCCCTCACACCCTTCACTCAAGATCCCTAACATACCCTCTCCTCCGCCCCACCCACGGCCCAAGAGAGTGTCTAGGGTAAATGGTGGCACTAGGCCGGAGCAGAGCTCAAGGTTGGGAACCAGAAAGGGAAGGAGCCTTAATTTAGGGATATGCAAATGAGACAATGCATAGTCCCAAATATACAAATAGGGGTGTTGCATTATTTGCATATCCATGTCAGCCTTCCGGCCCCAGTGCAATGCCTGAGATAGGGACATCCTCCTATCCCCCCGGCCCCTGCTTTGCTGCCCCATCCCCCTCCAGCACATTCCACTCCCTTGCAGCGCTCCCCGCTGCCACTCTAGTGCTGCCCCCTGCTGTACCTGGGCCCTGCGTGCCATTGCCCGTGCCGTTAGCTGCTGGCACGCACAGCTCCTCGAAGTAGTGCATGTCCTTGAGCACGTACACCAATGAGGCCCAACCAAAGATGATGCCGGCAAAGCACATGCATTCTAGCAGGCCTGAGAGCAGCGTGCCCAGCCGCTTGGCCAGCCCCGCACCCTGCTCCTCCATGGCTTCCCTTCTGCTCCTGGAAGGGTCCCTTTCTGATCCTGGAATCACAAAGAGACACTCCAAGAGGTCAATGCTTTGCAGAGAGAGCCCATGTCCTGTGCTGAGATACAGCTGCTTCTGGAGAAGGGGGTGGATCAGATGTTAATACAGGGTTCTCCTACCCAACACTGAGATGCAGCTGCCTCGGTGGGAAACTTCCATCCTAATATGGAGACTAGGAAAGAAGTTGGTAAAAAACAGGTGAGGAACAGTCAAATGTAAGCATCCCATTTAAACACAACACATGGAGGCAAGCAACTGCATATAAACAACAGGCACAAGTGCTTATATACAGATACTAGAGGTCTAAATACCAAGCTGGGTAAACCTGAGTGCCTGGCATTAAGGCAGGATATTGAAATAACAGGCAGCACATAAATTTAATGGAATGAGGATAATCAATGGGACACAGAAATACCAGGGTACGAAATATGTAGGAATGAGAGAGCAGGTCTTGCTGGTGAGGAGTGGCACTGTATGTGAAAGAAAGCAACAAGTAAAAATCTTAAATGAATCAAACATTTCTATAGAATCTCTATGGATAGAAATTCCATGCTTGAACAATGAGAGTACAGCAGTAGGGATATACTACCGATCATATGACTGTGAAATGCTCAGGAACATGAGGGAGGCTAAAATAACAGAAAACCCAATAATAATGGGGAATTTCAACTTTCCCCATATTGACTGGGTTCATGTCATCCAGGACAGGATGCAGAGGTAAAGTTTATAAACACATAAATGACAGTTTCTTGGAACAGCTAGTCCTGGAACACATACGGGGAAAGAAGATTGATTTAGTTCTCAGTGGCACACAGAATCTGACCACTTAATAATAGCAGCCACGACGTGGTTAAATTTTGCAGCCTTGTATGGGGGAAAATACCAAAAAAAACACTTTACAAAGTGGAACTGTAAAAATGAAGATGGTAGTTGGATGGAAATTAAAAAGAGCAGTGACAAGGGTAAAACCCATGCAAGTAGCATGGGGATACTTACAAACATCATCCTAGAGGCTCAGACAAAACCCACCCTCAAATCCAAAAAGATGGCAGGAGTGCTAAACAGCGAGGTAATGGAGACTGCTAGAGGCAAAAGTAAGAAGTAAGAAGCATAAACTTTGACAAGTAAAATGTGAAAGTCTAACAAGACAGGCCAAAAAAGGATTTAAGAAGCAACTTGCTAAAGATGCAACAACTAACTGTAAAAATGTTAAGTACACTGAAAGCAGGAAGCCTGCCAGTCAGTGGGGCCACTGGACAACAGAGATGTTCAAGGAACACTAGTGAATGTGAAATGTGAAAAATCCGGATGGGGGAGGAGGGTAATAGGAGCCTATATAAGAAAAAGACCCAAAAATCGTGACTGTCCCTATAAAATTGGGACATTTGGTCATCCTAAGGAACACTCAAGGAAGACAAAGCCGTTGCAGAGAAGCTAAATTAATTATCTGCATCAGTCTTCACTGCAGGGGATGTGAGGGAGATTCCCACATCTGGACCAAGCTTTTTAGGTGACAAATCTGAGGAACCGCCCCAAACTGAGAAGCTGATAGAGAAAGTTTTGGAACAAATTGATAAATTAAAAAGTAATGGCCCCGGGACCAGATGGGATTCACCCAAGAGTTCTGTAGGAACTTACATATGAAACTGGAGAACTCCTAACTGTGATATGTAACCTACTGCTTAAATCGCCCTCTGTACCAGATCACTGGAGGACAGCTAATATAACACTGATTTTTAAAAAGGGCTCCAAAGCACTCCTGGAAATTATAGGGCACTACGCCTAACTTCAGTACCAGGGAAATTGGTTGAAACTTTAGTAAAGAACAGAATTACCAGACACCTAGATGAACATTTGTTGGGGAAGAGTCAACATGGCTTTTGTAAAGAGAAATCATGCTTCACCAATCTATTTCAATTATTTGAGAGGGTCAACAAAAACATGGCCAAGGGTGACGCAGGCAATACAGTGTATGTGGATTTTCAGACAACCTTTGATAAGGTAGCCAGGGACTAAGAAGGAAGATCCCCTCATGGATCAGTAACTGGTTCATAGAAAACAAACGGGACAAATAAGTGGGCAGTGTTCACAATGGAGAGATGTAAATAGCAGGGTCCCCCAAAGGTCTTCACTGGGACCAGTTCTGTTCAACATATTCATAAATGCTCTGGGAAAAGGGTGAACAGCGAAGTGGCAAAGTTTGCAGATGCTACAAAATTATTCAAGATCAAATACTGACTGTGAAGAGTTACAAAGAGATCTTTCAAAACTGGGTGACTGGACAACAAAATAGTAGATGAACACTGATAAGTGCAAAGTCATATACATTGGAAAATGTAATCCCAACTATATGTACAATATGACAGGGTCTAAATTTATAGAATATCAGGATTGGAAGGAACTTCAAGAGATCATCTAGTCCAACTCCCTGCTCAAAGCAGGACCCATCCCCCATTAAACCTGCCAACAGACTTTTGCTCCCTATTCCTAAATGGCCCCCTCAAGGATTGACTTCACCACCATTAGCTTAGTAGACCAATGCTCAAATCACTGAGTTATCTCTCCTGCCAAGTACAGATTTTGTAAAGGGAAATCAGCTGTTATCACCCAGGAATGGGCGCTTGGCATCATCATGGATAGTTCTCTGAAAATGTCCACTCAGTGCACAACAGAGCTCAAAAAGACTAACAGAATGTTAGGAACTATTAGGAGAGGGATAGATAATAAGACAGAAAATATCATAATGACTCTATATAAATCCAGGGTGTGCTCATACCTTGAATACTGTGTCCAGTTCTCGTATGCCCATCTCAAAAGGATGGCGTAGAACTGGAAAAGGTTCAAGGAAGAGCAACAAAGATGATCAAGGGTATAGAACAGCTTCCATACAAAGAAATTCTGAAAAGACTGGGGCTGTTTAGCTTAGAAGAGACAACTCAGAGGGGATGTGGGAGAGGTCTATAAAATCATGAATGGTGCAGATAAAGTAAACAGAGAAGTGTTAATCACCCCTTTGCACATACAAAACCCAGGGTCAGTCAGTGAAATTATTAGGCAACTGTGTGACACTCTGTACCTTGGGGGGAACAGAGGTACAGAGTGTCACATCATCTTTATAAAATGATTGTGTGGTATCCAAGGCAAAGTTTGTCATGTTGGATGTCTTCATGGCATGACAAAGACATGACATGACATAGGCTCATGATGCACTGAGCATGGCTGTTATAGTGATGCTATAGTAATTGTTATATTAATGTTCTAGGTTATAATTTCATGTATATAGTTATGAAACTGAAAATGTATCCTCATGGATAAAGAGGATACATGGATAAAAGATCTCACGAAACTAAATGATTGGGCAACAAAATGGCAAATGAAATTTAATGTGGATAAATGTAAAGTCATGCACTTTGGAAAAAATAACCCCAGCTATACATACAATATGATGGGGGCTAATTTAGCTACAACTAATCAGGGAAAAGATCTAGGAGTCATCGTGGATAGTTCTCTGAAGATGTCCATGCAGTGTGTAGCGGCAGTCAAAAAAGCAAACAGGATGTTAGGAATCACTAAAAAAGGGATAGAGAATTAGACGGAGAGTATCTTATTGCCCTTATACAAATCCATGGTGCGCCCACATCTTGAATACTATGTACAAACGTGGTCTTCTCATCTCAAAAAGGATATACTGGCATTAGAAAAGGTTCAGAGAAGGGCAACTAAAATGATTAGGGGATTGGAACGGATCCTATATGAGGAGAGATTAAAGAGGCTAGGACTTTTTAGCTTGGAAAAGAGGAGACTAAGGGCAGATATGATAGAGGTATATAAAATTATGAGTGGCATGGAGAAAGTGAATAAGGAAAAGTTATTTACTTGTTCCCATAATAGAAGAACTAGGGGCCACCCATTCAAATTAGTGGGCAGCAGGTTTAAAACAAATAAAAGGAAGTTCTTCTTCACATAGCACACAGTCAACCTGTGGAACTCCTTGCCTGAGGAGGCTGTGAAGGCTAGGACTATAACAGGGTTTAAAAGAGAACTGGATAAATTCATGAAGGTTAAGTCCATTAGTGGCTATTAGCCAGGCTGGGTAAGGAATGGTGTCCCTAGCCTCTGTTTGTCAGAGTGGGGTGACAAGGGCCTGGCCGGGCGCAGGAGCCAGCACCTTGGGCACTGGCAAGGACAATCCTGTCAGCATGATTTTAATGCTGAGCTAGGAAGGACACAAGGGTCACTCAGGGACAGGGCCATGGGCAGTGATTTATGGCATCCCCAGGGGACCAGCTCCCACGGGGCACTGCAGGCCTGGAGCCCCTTGGCAGGGTGACTCGGACTCAGCACTCCAGAACCCCAGCGGGATTGTAGAGACAGAGCTGGGGGCTAGAGGCAGAATGGCCCAGGGTTTAAATCACTAGCCTGCTGCTCAGGAGATTGGGATCTAGTCCTGCCTCTGTTGGGTAAATGGGCAAGTCACTGCCCTGCTCTGTGCCTCGGTTTCCCCATCTGCCTTGGCTATTTGGAGTGTGAGCTCTTTGGGGCAGGGCCTGACTCTCACTGTGTCACAACAGGGCCCTGATCTCTGGATGTTACTGAAATAGAAACAGCAGCCAAGCGGCAGATGCCCTCAGAGCCCAACAAATTGTTCCCACTGAATCGTTTCCTCTGAGCATTTCCATCAGCCGCAGTCACGGGGGATCCATCACAGGGCTGTGACCAGGAGGCTGCTGGATATCCAAGCAGGGCCCCCACACAGTGCAGCTTGTGATCCCCGCTTGGGGACTCATGTGATGTAGTGACGTGGCACAAACACAGTGATCGCCTGCACCATGAGGATAGAGCCCCTCTGGAAACCAGCTGTTAGTACCAGCAGAGCCCTCAGCCTGTGTAAAGGGACTTAAAGGGACCAGGAGCAGGGCAGGGCTAGAAAGTGCTTTCATAGTGCCACAGAAAGGGGTCACAGGATGCCCTGCTACCCACCCACCCATCGCCTCGCCCTCTATCTATCCCATATGCACCCTCTAGCATTCCAGCCTTCTATTCTTCTATTCCATCCGCACCTTCCAACCCCATACACTGCACCTGTCCCATACTCATTCTCTATCTATCCATCTAGCCCCATACATCCCATCTATCTCCCTCCCTTCATACGAGGTTCATCGTTACACTGTCTGACCACAATATATACACCAGGGGGTAGGAAGAGGCAGGTGTGATAGATAGATAGATAGATAGATAGATAGATAGATAGATAGATAGATATCCCAGCCCCTAGGTGACAGCCTTCCCCAGTTCTGGCCTCTAGTCTGGGGGTGCACGGGTGACTCACTAATGGCACGTTGCTGTACTGAAGCCTGTTCCTCTCAGCTGTGGGTGGTGGGAAATGTTATAAATAATCATCTGCATTTCTATGGCAGCACCACATGCCACTCGCCAGGCACTCCCTCCTCCCCCATTCATGGAGCCCCGTCCTCTGGGGATGTGCCTGCTCCCCAACTCCCCAAAGGGGAAACCGAGGCTCAACCAGGGGCTGTCTCACTCCAGGCTACACACCCTGGAGTGAAGATCAGATCCCTCTCAGCCCTGACCCCCATGCACCCTCTGTGAGTTGTCATGCATATGTGTGACACAACGGCCATGCAGCTTTATGAGATGTCATGCATGTGTGTGACACAACTTCCATGCAGTGGGTGTGTGGTGTCATGTGTATGTCAGACACAAGTGCCATGCAGCCTCTGTCAGGTGTCATATGTGTCAGACATGACTTCCATGCAGCATGCGGCATGTCACAGGTGTATGATATGACTGACATGCAGTGTGTGTGTGAGGTGTCACACGTGTGCAATGAGACCCTGTGTAGCATCTGTGCAACACAACAGCTGTGAAATGCATGTGGAACATGTCAAATGGATGTGTGTGACATGACAACCAGGCAGTGTGTGTGACATGCCCCCTTGCAGTATGTGCAACACAACCCTATGAAATGTATATGTGCAATGTCACATGCATGTGTAACATGACAACTATGCAGCCTGTGTGTGACACAACAGCTGTGCAAAGTGTGTGGAGATATAGATAGACAGATAGAGGGGCTGCTGTTCTCACCTATGCTCTAGGAATGATTTGTGGGCAGGTCTCTGGCCTGTGTTATCTGGGTCAGATAAGATCAGGGGTAGGCAACCTATGGCACGTGTGCCAAAAGCGGCACGAGAACTGATTTTCAGTGGCACTCACACTGCTCAGGTCCTGGCCACCAGTCCGGGGGATTCCGCATTTTAATTTAATTTTAAATGAAGCTTCTTAAGCATTTTAAAAACCTTATATAACTAAACCATTGTTGTGTATAAAGTAAATATTAAAGACTTATAGAAGGAGACCTTCTGAAAACATTAAAATGTATTACTGGCATGCAAATCCTTAAATTAGAGTGAATAAATGAAGACTCGACACATCGCTTCTGAAAGATTGCCAACCCCTGAACTAGATGATCACAACAGTCCTGTCTGGCTTTGGAATCTATGTGTGTGTAACACAGCAGCTACATAGAATGCCTGACACCGACCTGTACAGTATACATGTGACATGTCACTTGTGTAACCTGACCTCTGGGCAGCATGTGCGTCCTGTGATTCTTCGCTTGCTGTCACCACCAGAGGCCCTGCTTTGCCCCAGGGCAAGTGCCCACCCAACTCGCAGCCCCCAGCTCCCAGCTTTCCCAGTAAGGAGCAGCCTTCCACCCTGGCGCAGCCCAAGAGACACAACATGCATTGCCTTGGGGCGGAATGGCAGCCTCGGAATGGCAGCTGGGTCACTAGACAGCACTGCTCTCTGCCTTGCATGATTGAGCTAGACCGACACAAACCCAGGAGCGTCCTCCCCACTTCCCAGGGAGTCTGAGTTCCCACATATGGGGCAGGGACGCTACCAACTGCCCCGTTCCCATCTGCCCTGACCGGGGCACAGGGTCAGTGAGCGTCCCAGGGGCGGGGGCTGGGAGGGTGACGGCACCAAGGCATTGATCATGGCCAGTGGCCTGGCTGCCCTGCTCCACTTGCAACCCAGCCCTCCCTTGGTGTCTCTCCCACTTTCCTGCTCATCTACCAACTCCAAACATATCCCTCCATCTATCCATCCATCTGCAACACCCCATCGATCCATCCATCCACCCTTCTGCATACACACATATCTATCTGCATACTATTGAACTATCTGCATGCACCCCATCTATCTGCAAATACCTTTATCAATCTGTATACACTCTATCTATTGATCTATCCCATGAACACCCTTTTTCTTTCTCTCTCCCTCTCGCTGTCCCCCATTCCCAGATTATCTGGGAACCTCCTGAGCAGTAACGCCTTCCTCTTTCCCCTCTTACTGCCCCATGTCCTTCCCCTACTGTCTGAGTCACTCATCCTAAGGAGTAGTCAGAGCCACCCACCCCTCCCCCTACATTGCTCACAATGCATCTGTTTTCTTTTAGGCTATGGCTACACTAGAACTTTTGTCTGAAAAACTTTGTCACTCAGGGGTGTGAAAAAAACACATCCCTGATCAACCTAGAGTTCACCAGTAAAAGCACTGATGTAGACAACACTGTGTCAGTGGGACATAGCAACCACCACTCGTTGGCATTGGTTAATTATGCCAGCAGGAGACTCTGTCCCATGGGCATAGAGCAGCTACACGGTAGACATTATGTGGCACAGCTGCTGCGGTGTAGCTGTGCCGTGGGAAGGTCCGCAGTGTAGACATAGCCTGAGCCACATCACCAGCTAAGTATTTCCAAAGCCCCCACACCCCTGCCCCTCCCTGCATCCACCCAGCCCTGTGTTGCCCCCTCAGGTGCCTGGCTGGGCACTTGAGAGATCTGGGGTGGAGGGTGTCAAGCAATGGGGCAGCAGATGGCAGGGGAGCAGCAGTGCCAGAGGGACACAGCCTACTTGACCCCTGCACAACCAGCAGCCCCCTCCTCTTCTCTTGCCCCTCCTCCCGCAAATCTCTGGCAGGATCAGTAGGGGGGGGTGGACCCCTCCCAGAGCAGGCGGATGGGGAGACTCACCGTGGGTCACCAGCTCAGGAGTGAGACCGTTGGCACGGGACTACCAACAGAATGAGAGCGCAGCCAAGAAACTCCAGGACCTGCCCTCTCTTTCCTCCCCGTTCTGTCCCTCTCTCCAGCTCCACCCCCTCCTCTGCTCTCCTAGAAACCAGATGTTGAAATGAGCACTCATTACTCCCATGCACACAGGCTCATGCATGCACACACACCACACACACATTTGTACATGCACACAGAACACACGCACACATATACATACCCCCAGCATATACACACATGCACTCCACTCATACATGCACACACACACACACACACAGAGACATACTGCATGCACACACTATACACATGCTCACACACACACTGTTGCAGATCCCTGCTACCCACCCACCTCTGTGCCCAGTTGCTCTCAGGGGCTGTCACAGGACACTATATGAAGAAGGGGTTGTCCCTTTTGCATGTGTCGTGATGACTCAGACATGGCCCACTGAGCTGCCCCTTCTTGCATGGCCATCAGGTACCAAAAAGTCCTTAGAACTGCCCTTGTTCGCTTGCTGTATCTTTGGCTCCAGCCCTCCATGAGCGGCAAGTTTATAGTCCTTAGCTTCCTGGGTGGGGCAGACAATAGTAGTCTGGGTCTCTAGTCCTCTGGGCGGGGCAGAGCAGTCTACATCAATGACCCCCGGCTGTAATGCCTAGTGGCAAACACAGGCTGAGAGTAGGGGAACCCGGGTCCACCCAACCCCACTGGGTTCCGACCAGTGCTTAATTTGTGCCAGGGCTTGGCAGGGCTGAGCCCCGGCCCCTCTGGGCCTGGCAGTTCACAGCCCCGGCCCCTCTGGGCCTGGCCTGGCAGTTCACAGCCCCGGCCCCTCTGGGCCTGGCCTGGCAGTTCACAGCCCCGGCCCCTCTGGGCCTGGCCTGGCAGTTACGAGAGTTAAAAAATTGCTTGAGCCCCAGCACCTCTTTCATTACAAATTAAGCCCTGGTTCTGACCCAGGGACCTGTGAAACCTGTAACCACCTTATTAAGTATTCAAATGTCGGATCCCAATGCGTTTGCTGGGTCACTTCTTACTCTTGAGCCTCCCGCAGGTTCGTCTTCCCTGGACAACGGTTTGGCGTCTCCGTCAAGCTCCATAGCTGGTGGATCCCCTGAGGGGTAGTCTGGGATACCCACCTCAGCAGTCTGGAGAGCTGACAGTTCTTCAGCAGGAGCCAGCAACCCTTCCATCCTCCTCAGCCAGCCCTGACTGAACTGAGCAGTTGCCTTTTATTTGTTCCCTCCACCAGGAGCATGCGCAGTAGGGATGAGAGGGCGTGGCCTCCTCCGCCTAAAGTGATTTGTTACCCCACTCCTGACCAGTGCTGGGTTTATACACCCTGTCGTACATCCTCCACCTCAAGTTAGGGCCTGATGTTACCCCCTCTCACTCAAGAGAAGAAATCAGCATTCACATGAGCCCTACCAAGACAATGAAGGGCTTGGAACTGATAGGGATAGAGGGAGAGGTACCACCTCATAGTCCTGGCATTGGTGTCCTTTGTGGAGTTAATGCACCGAAGGGGTGTGTGGTCAGTGATGAGTTGGAAAGGGCTCCCCAGCAGGTAATATCATAGGGCTTCGATTTCCCTCTTGACTGCCAGGGCTTTTTTTTTGACTGTAGAATATTTTGTTTCACGGGGGAATAACTTCCTGCTTAAGTAAATTATAGGGTGCATCTCCCCATCTCGCTGCTGGGATGGAACAGGACTGATTCCTGAATCAGCTGGCCCTTCAGGGCCTGGAAGGCCTGTTCACACTCCTTTCACCACTGTACTTTCTGTGGCCAGGAGTTTTTCATCATATCTATAAGGGGTGCAGCTAGGGTGGCAAACTTGGGCACAAAGTGCCTGTAGTAGCCAATCAGCCAAAGGAACTGCTTCACCTGCCTCGTGGTCATGGGCAGTCTTTCAGGGCTTGGATCTTATCCACAAGCAGGTGTAATTAATCCCATCCCACCATGTCCCCTAGGTATGTCACCTCCCTTTGCCCTAGGTGACATTTAGCTGGGTTCGCAGTTAGCCTGGCTTCCCTGAGTGTTTGCAGTGCTGCGGTGAGGTGTTGTAGATGATCTTCCCAGCTGGTACTGTAAATCACGATATCAGCAACATAAGCCACTGTGTACTGGTTATGAGTCATCAGGTCCTGTTCTCTCAGCTGAAGGAAGGGTACCCTAACGTGGGTGGACAACAGAAGTGTTATAAGGACTTGCTGAAGAACAACCTTAAAAAATTAATTTTGACACTGATACTTGGGAAACACTGCATTTTGAACTTGCTCACTGACCAGCGGAAGAGGACAAGAGGCACAGGAGGAAGGAGAGACTGGTCTCCAGACACGGTCACCAGTCTCCTGCTGAGCCTGAAAACATCTGCTGTCATTGTAATAGAACTTACAAAGGATTGGCTTTATTAGCCACCTGAGGACCCAAACTCCCATGGAAGATGATCATATTCAGTAATGAGTGATTGCCCATCACTGGTTATGAAGTTGCAGCTGCTGGTCCATTAGCCATTAGAAGGTCGCTGCAGCCCCATGGAGTCCGAACAGCATGGTTATAAACTAGAAAAGGAGTGTCAAAGGCTGTTTTCTCTCCTTATGTTGGGGTCAGGGGAATTTGCTAGTATCCCCTTGTCTGGTTCAGCATGGATATAAATTCCCTAGAGCTTCGAGCAGCTTGGGGCATTAAGTAAGCATCGAAGTGCAAGACAGCATCGACTTTCTGAAAGTCAATGCAGAATCTCATTGACCCAGATACAATGGGGCTCCTCTACTCCCTTCAAGGTTCTTCTATGACCACTAGGGCCAGCATTGCTTTGAGCGCCTCTTGGATGACTATCCACATCTTCTTGGGTAGTGGCTGATGATGTTCTTGAACCCTCTGTCCTGGGCTGGTGGCTATGTAACAGTGTGTTAGGTTCATCCATCTGGGGCAGGACGATAGCATTGCTAGAACAAATTGGACCAATTGTCGCATCTACTGCTGCTACTCTCCACTGACCTCACATATGATTGACACGGGAGTCAGATCGGATGAGCCTAACGCTATTGGCACCAATTCTGGTTCGGAGGGTTAGGGGGCAATCAACAAACCCTCTTGGGCCTTCCAGGCCTTCAAGGGGTTAATATGGTGTGTGCAGGTCTCTTGTCAACGCAACTGAACTTCATAGTCTACCAGCCTCACCTTTCAGGTCACTTTCAATGGTCCTTACCACTTGGCTAACAACTTGGACTTGGCAGAGGGCAGCAATAATAGGACTTGGTCTCCGGGGTTTGAAGGTCTGTAATTTGATCCCATGGCCGTATCTATGCTCTTGGGACTGCTGGGCTCACAGTAGTTTCTCCCAGGCAAATTCCCCAAGCTTGTTAGGAATTCACAAAGTTGTAAGATGTATGGAACCAACCACATGACTCGGACCTCCTGTTCCTCATGGATCTCGCGGAGGAAGTACTGGATTCCCCTGGGGTCCCTCCCATATAGCAGTTCAAATGAGGAGAACCACATGAAGGCTTGGGGGACCTCTTATTATAGCGAACAATAAGGCAGGTTATAGTTTTTCCCAGGGTCATGGATCACCGTTGATGAACTTCCTGAGCCTTGATTTTAGGATCCTGTTTAACCTTTCTATTAGGCCATCTGTTTATGGGTGGTAGACATGGATGGGGTTCCATACAAGTGCATGGATGTCCAAAACCTGGACAGTTCTGCCATGAACTGAGCAGCATGGTAAGGGGGCCAGGGCTGGAGGGTTGGATAAGGGGCAGAGAGCAGTTGGATGGGGTGGAGGTTCTCGGGGAGCGGTCAGGGGACTAGGAATGGGGGGATTGGATAGGGCATGGGAGTCCTGAGGTTCTGTCAGGGGGCAGGAGTGTGGATAGGGGTTGAGGCAGTCAGGAGACAGGGCCCAGGGGGGCTTAGTTAGTGGGTGAGGTCCCAGGGTGGTGGTTAGGGGCGCAGGGTCTCTGGAGTGAGCAGCTAGGGAACAAAGAGCAGGGGGGTTGGATGGGTCAGAGTTTCTAAAGCGGGCAATCAGCAGGTGGGAAGTTGGAGGGGGATGGGTGGAAGGCGGGGCCAGGCTGTTTGGGGAGGCACAGCCTTCCCTACCCACCCTTCCACACAATTTTGCAACCCCGACGTGGCCCTCAGGCCAAAAAGTTTACCCAGCCCTGATCCATTCCCTCAGGCTACCCATCCATCCACATACATACCCCTCCAGTCACCCATCCATCAATCCCCATAAAAAATCTCCATGAACCCATCCATCCTGTAGTGGGGCAGCTGCCCCACTCCTGGGGGAAAAAAAAAAGCCTTAAAACAGCCCTGCAGAGGGCTGCAATAGAAGGCTGATTGATTGGGCAGAGCAGCCACAGCTGTGTCTGTGTCAATTAGGGCCCAGCTGGCCCTGATCAATAGGCCCAGAGTATGGAGCTCAGGGAGACATAGTGTCTCCTTTGTCTGCAAAGGTAGACAGGCCTGGCTGCTGGGAGCTTGATAGGGTACCTAGAATGGAGCAGGGCTGGGGCAAGGCAAGAGGAGTTGTGGGAGCTCTGGCCTGGAAATTCGCAGGCTGCAGGGCCTAGGAGATGGCCCAACAAAGGGTACTGGAGTTGCAGGGGGCAGCCCATGGCTCTAGAGGCAGAAGCAGCAGGCCAAACCCTCCTTGCTAATGATGAATGGCAATGATACTGCAGTCTGCCCTAGAGAATGGGGGCAAGTGGTGACTGGCAGCTGCCTAGACTGAGGCAAGGTGGGGATAGGAGTGGGGGTTCCCTGGGGAGGGGAGACCCTGAGTCTGTGGGGGTACTGCAGGGGTGCAGCACCCTAGATAAGAGGGCACCAGGGTCCAGGGAGGGACACAGGGCCAGTAGCAAGTGGGACTACGGCCTGCAGAGGGCGCTTCGGACACTGGGATGAGCTAATTCCCTGGAAGACCAGCGGGAGGCGCTGCAGGGTGAGTCGCTGCTTTGCTACAATCCACATATCCCTCCCTCAAGCCAACCATCCCCATATAATCCATGTCCAGTCACCCATGAGTTCTTCCATCCCCATAAACACGTTTCCAGCTACCCATCCATCTCCATACACACCCCACTATCCACCCCTCCATCCCCACATACACCCAGCCAGCCAGCCGGCCATCGATCCCCATACACACATCTCCATACACAACCTTCCATACACCGACCCATCCATCCACATAAAAAACCCTCCAGCCACACATTCACTCATGCCCATACACCCCCCCTCTATACACCCCTCCAGCTATTTATCCTTCCCCATACACACCCTTCCACCCAGCCACCCATCTATCCTTCCCCTCCAAACCATTCCATCCATACATC
>ML677536.1:2343505-2402677 GCA_007922305.1 Dermatemys mawii | reverse complement strand
CCCTCCCATCACCCATCCATCCTCATACACACCCCTACAGCCACCCACTCATCCATCCATCCCCATACACACCTCTCCTGCCACTAATCCTTCCATCCCCATGCACACCCTTACAGACAAGCATCCATCCCCATACACACCCCTTCAGCCAACCATTCTTCCATCCCTATGCACACCCCTCCAGCCACACATCCATCCCAGTATACAGTCCTCCAGCCACCCACCCCTCCAACTACCCATCCATCCCCACACGCAGCCCGCCAGCCACATATCTATCCATCAGCACACAAACCCATCTAGCCATGCATCCTTCCATTCCCAAACACACCCTTCCAGCCACCCATTCTTCCATTCACACACACAGACCTTCACCCATCCCCAACACACCTCTCTTTCCGCCCATCCATCCCCCTCCAACCAACCAGCCATCCTTCCCCTCCACACCCTTCCATCCACCCATCATCATATAAACCTTCTCCAGCCACCCATCCTTCCATCCCCATACACACATCCATCCACACACACATCCCTTAAATGACGCATTTCTCCATCCCCATACACACCCCTCCTGTCACCTGTCTTTCCATACATGCACCCAGAACCACCCATCCACACCCATATACAGTCCTCCATTCAGACATCCATCCATCCATCCCTATACACTCCCCTTCCACCACCCATCCTCCCATCCCCATACACACTCCTCCATCCATCCATCCATCCTCAGAGACCTCTCCATCCATCCATCCCATCCACATACTATACACACCCCTCCAGCCACCCACCCATGCATCCATCCATCCCCTGTTTTCACCCAGGTCACGTGGTACTCTTCCACTCCATGGCTGGGTGGGGGAACTCAGTTGGCTTTCCAGTACCCATGCCCTCCAATGCTATCCTGACCTGGCCTCCTCACTTGACACTCATCCTAGCCCAACCTGGGTCCCTCCACAACTACTCCACCCCCTACCCCTACCAGGCTCCCCACTCCAGGCTGTGCCCAAGCCTGTCTGCTCACATCTGCACAGACCACCACCCAACCATCCCCACTCAGCCCTCAATGTCCATGCCAGCCCACTTGCCCTGTCCCCACCGCTGTGTCCCCCTCTTCTCTGTCACATCCCCTGGCCTGCCCAGTGAGTCCCCCAGCTGCATCACTCCACGCTGCCCCCTCTCTCTGCCAGCAGCACCCACCTGCCCTGGCACTACTCCACTTGCTCTCAGCAAAACTGCTGCGTGATTCCCTTGCCACTCCCACCCCTTAGAACCCTACCTCTGCCAGTCCCTCCCCCTGGCATCAGCCTGGCAACTAACACCCCCCTCCCCAAACACACACACACTCCTGTTTCCTTGGCAGTTGCATCCCTGCTGCCCCTACCCCACCCTCCGGCCTGTTTCTTCCCCTAGCATGGACTGTGGGAATCCAGGCAGAGAGCTGTGCTTTATACCTTTGCCCAGCATCTCCAACGGGCTCTCCCCACCTCTAAGCCCCCTCCCTGGTTGGGGCTCTGATGGGCTACCACAGAGAGGGATCATCCTCATTGTCATTACATCAAAGAGGCAGTGTAGCCTAGTGGACACAGCACTGAACTGAGACTCACACGACCTGAGCCCTCTGTTACTGTCCCTCTCTCCCATCCAGTGTCTGTTTCCCCATCTGCTGGGATAGTGACCTTTGGAAGGCACTTTGAGGTCTACAGATGGAAAGCACTAAAGATGAACTAGGTAGTGTTACAATCTACCTGTCTATCCCCACACACCTAGCTCCATTTTCATGCTGTGCCCCTCACCATGGCACCTGTGCAGCTTGGCCCCTAGAACTTGCACCCCAGTAGGTTCCCAGGCTCCAATCCTCTCTAATGAGACCACACTCTCTCTCTCTCTCTCTGTGTGGCAGCTGGCACTTACCAAAGCCAGCTTCTGCTCCACAGTGCTGCGCTGCTCCCCTTTGAGTTGGGATCAGCTAGCCTTCCCCTTCTCCCCACAGGTCACTGCTGCTGTTCTCTGTCCTGATACTGGAGCCTGGCCCCACACCCCACGAGGAACCTCCCATGTAATCCTGGGCAAGTCTTGTGACCTTAGCCCATGTTTGTTTCTGTCTGTTAACAATCCTCAGTGAGGGCTCCTTATCTCTGGGGTTGAAATGTCCAAACAGTTAAATCCCTGGGGATGCTGGGAGCTGCCAAATGTGAACTCCTGCCAAGAGCTCACAAGCTTTTGAGATGGCTGGAGCCTCACGCATTCCATTTCTCATGGGCCAGTCCCCTCTATTTTTAGATAACTCAGCAGGGCACACTGAGGCACCAGTTGGATGCTGGGGTGAAAGCAGCTGTTTTCAGCAGCTGGGGGAAAGTAATTTTGACCCAGGGTATGAGAGAGAGTAGAGGAGAGAGGAAGAAAGTTAATGGAGGAAGAAAAAGACTAGCAACAATGATAGGCTGTATGGTCTAGTGTGTGGGGAGCTGGGCTACCACTCAGAAGACCAGGGCTCAAATCCCAGTTATGCCACTGGGCGTGTTGCAAAAACTGCTTATTTCCTTTGGAGTTCAGTCCAATACACCTCAAAGGACAGGCATAACTCAGTAGACTTCTGGAAAAATAAGATTTATTGCAAGCAATAAGGAGTCAGAAGGGGTTATCACCCAAACAACTGGCCCACCTCAATACATGTGTGAGGATATTTTATACCCTTGTGTTGATAAGGGAGGGGGACTTTCAATCCACTTACACAGGTGGGAACACTTAATGGCTATTACATCCATTGTTGGTCTTAATCTATTTCATTTACATGTCTGGTAAACAGGAGGTTCAAAACACTTAGGGGTACTCAGACACTATGATGCCTGCACATCTGTGACAGGGTGAATGCAAGTTTAAAATGCATGTTAAACTAGGGGTCAATATTACATATACAGGGAGTGAGATTATAAGTCTAAGGTTATTTTAAAATCATACTACAACATTCTAAGTTACATTTTCCTAACAATCATATTCTTAACAGGCGCATCACTTCCTCTTGCTATATGCCTCAGTTTCCCTAGCAGTGTAATAGGAATAGTGCTACTGACTTGCTTTGTGAAGTGCAATGAGATAGAGGCATTATGCTTGGAAAGCAGGCATTGACTCAAGCCCCTTTAAGGGTCTGAGCTCATCCAGCAAGCCTGTGCCGCTTCAGCATGCTAATGCACATGTCTGCTTTACTTGGGCTGGGAGGCTGGCTCCCAGCTGAAGCCCAGATATACTCTGTGGGCTCTGGAGTAATGGATTTGACTACAATAAAGGATGTGATCAAGTCACATGGCATCGTTTTCCCTCCAACAGAGGGAAATTCCAAAGCCAAGTTGATCATAGGGGTAACTCACCTGATATCGGTTGGGATATAAGGAATGGTTTCATAGAACTGGAAGGGACCTTGAGAGATCATCTAGTCCAGTCTCCTGCACTCAAGGCAAGGCTAAGTATTATCTAGACCATTCCTGACAGGTGTTTGTCTAACCTGCTCTTAAAAATCCCCAGTGATGGAGATTCCACCACCTCCCTTGGCAATTTCATTTCAGTGCTTATACACTCTGACAGGTAGGAGGTTTTTCCTAATATCCAACTGAAACCACCCTTGCTGCAATTTAAACCCATTGCTTCTTGTCCTATCCTCAGAGTTTAAGAAGTCAAAATGTTTCTCCCTCCTTCTTGTAACAACCTCTTACGGACTTGAAAACTGTTATCATGCCCCTCTCAATTTTCTCTTCTTCAGACTAAACAAACCCAGTTTTTATTTTTATTTTTTCAATCTTCCCTCATAGGTCATGTTTTCTAGACCTTTAATCATTTTTGTTGCTCTTCTCTGGACTTTCTCCAATTTGTTGGCATCTATCCTGAAATGTGATGCCCAGAACTGGACACAATACTCCCGTTGAGGCCTAATCAGCGTGGAGTAGAGCAGAAGAATGATTTCTTGTCTTGCTTACAATACTCCTGCTAATACATCCCAAAATGATGTTTGCTTTTCTTGCAACAGCGTTACACTCTTGACTCATGTAGCTTGTGATCCACTGTGACTCCTAGATCGCATTCCACAGTATTTCTTCCTAGGCAGTCATTTCCCATTTTGTATGTGTGCAACTGATTGTTCCTTCCTAAGTGGAGTACTTTGCACTTGTCCTCATTGAATTTCATCCTATTTACTTCAGACCACTTCGACAGTTTGTCCAGATAATTTTGAATTTTAACCCTATCCTCCAAAGCACTTGCAACCCCTCCCAGCTTGATATCATCCACAAGCTTTAAGTGTACTCTCTATGCCATTATCTAAATCATTGATGAAGATATTGAACAGAACCAGAACCAATCCCTGTGGGCCTACATTTGTTATGCCCTTCCAGCATGACTGTGAACCACTTAATATTACTCTCTGGGAAGGATCTTCCAACTAGTTATGCCCCCACCTTATAGTAGCTCCATCTAGGTTGTATTTCCCTCGTTTGCTTATGAAAGAGTCAGGTAAGACAGTAGCAAAAGCCTTACTAAAGTCAAGATATATCACATCTACAGCTTCCCCGCCATCCACAAGGCTTGTTGCCCTATCAAAGAAAGTTCAGGTTGGTTTGACACGATTTGTCCTTGACAAATCCATGCTGACCATTATTTATTGTGACAAAGCTCTGTCCTTATCTTCATAGATCCTGCATTTCCTGGCAGATTTCACTAGCCTCAGAGGCTCACTGTGACCCTCCACATAGCCCTCCTCTCTCTAGAGACAAGGTCACAGCTTACTGAGCCATTTTCATCATAAGCCAGTGAGGAGAAGCTATCCTTCCTGGCACATTCTCTGTTGTCTCCCAATCTCAGTGATTAATTAGGGGAGGTAGAAAGGGGGGAGCCCGGGCCCACCCTCTACTCCAGGCTCCAGCCCAGTGACCCTAATAGTATCAGCTAAGATGGCTGACCTTTTAGCCACAAAACACAATACAATTCCCTGGGCTACTTCCCCACAGCAGTCCCCGCTTCTTCAAACTCTACTTCAGCCTTACCTCAGGGCCTCCTTCCTTGTGTACAATATGTTGTCTACCACTCAGTCTCACCAACAGCACAACTTCCTCCCACAGCTCCTGACATCCACACACCTCTGACTAACTGGGAGGTTTTTAACTGGTTTCAGCCAGTCCCTGATTGGGGCACCTGAAGCCAATCAGGCTAGCTGTTTCTACTGCTTTCTAGAAGGTTCCAATGGTACCAGGGATTTGTTTAGCCTGAGACTAACATATCTGTTCCTTAGCACTTTCTTATAGCCATCTGGCCTTGCCCCATCACATTATCACCTTATTATCTTCTAGATGTTTGCAAACTGATTCCTTAATTATTTGCTCCCTTATCTTTCTGGGTACAGAAGTTAAGCTGACTGGTCTGTTATTTCCCAGGTTGTCCTTATTTCCCTTTTTATAGACGGGCACTATATTTGCCCTTTTCCAGTCTTCTGGAATGTTTCCCATCTTCCATGACTTTTCAGAGAACTGCTAATGGCTCAGATATTTCCTCAGTCAGCCCCTTGAGTATTCTAGCATGCATTTCATCAGGCACTGGTAATTTGAGGACATCTAACTTGTCAAAGTAATTTTTGATTTATTCTTTCCTTATTTTCAACTCCGATCCTACCTCATTTTCACTGGCATTCACTATGTTAGACGTCCAGTTGCCACCCAACCTTCTTGGTGAAAACCAAAACAAAGAAGTCATTAAGCACCTCTGCCATTTCCACATTTTCTGTTATTGTCTTTCCCCCCTCATTGAGTAATGGGCCTACTCTGTCTGTGATCTTCCTCTTGCTTCTAATGTATTTGTAGAACATTTTCTTGTTTCCTTTTATGTCTCTAGCTAGTTTGATCTCGTTTTTTGCCTTGGCTTTTCTAATTTTGTCCTTACATATTTGTGCTATTTGTTTATAGTCACCCTCTTAATTTGACCTAGTTTCCACTTTTTTTGTAGGACTCTTTTTTGAGTTTTAGGGCTGGTCTTCACTAGCGTGGGGGATCGACTGTAGATACGCAATTTCAGCTACGTTATTAACGTAGCTGAAATTGCGTATCTACAGCCGACTTACTTGCCGTCCTCGCGGCGGTCAGCAGCGCGCTCCCCCGTCGACTCCAGCTTGCGCCTTTTGGCGAGCTGGAGTTACGGAGTCGATGGGGGCGCCGCTGGCGATCGATCTCTCCCGGCTCTAGTGAAGACAAGCCCATAGATTGTTAAAGATCTCCTGGTTAAGCAAGGATGGTCTCTTGCAATACTTCCTATCTTTCCTACGTAGTGGGATAGTTGGCTCTGGTGCCCTTAGTAATGTCTCTTTGAAAAACTGCCAACTGTATTCAATTGTTTTTCCTCTTATACTTGCTTCCCATAGGATGCTACCTACCAACTCCCTGAGTTTGCTAAAGTCTGTCTTCTTGAAATCCATTGTCTTTTATTGTGATGTTTGTCCCATCAATTCTAATACCTGCAGCCTCCTGGCCTGATCCCTTCCCACACATGTTATTTCATAAGTCATCACTAGAAAGGTCCAGAGCTCCCTAGCCAGGCACTTGGGGTTGCAGAGCTCAAAAACCCAGCTAGGACCCAATTGCCACAGCCATACCACCTACCCCCTCAGCCCTCCTGATCCCAGACCAAGAATTTCAGTCTTGTTCCCTTGCAGCCAAATTCCTCCAGCCCCCGGGCTCTGAGCTCTTTGTGGAGCACAGTCTGGGGAAAGGATGCAGGGTCTATATGGTGACAGGCTGGATGGACATCCAGGCTCATCCTGGAGGAGTGCCAAAAGGCTGAGCTCTGAAATGGATTGACAGGGATAAACCCACTAACACCACACAACCAAAAATACCAGAATGCCAACCTAAGCCGTAGCTCCACTGGAGTCCATGGTCCAGATCTCAGCTCCTGTCAATTGGCTGTAGCTCCACTGGAGTCCATGAGCCAGATCCCAGCTCCTGTCAATTGGCTGTAGCTCCACTGGAGTAAATTGGCCAGATCCCCAGCTGGCGTTAATTGGTCGTAGCTCCGCTGGAGTCCATGGGCCAGATCCCAGCTGGTGTCAATCAGCAGTAGCTCCACTGGAATCACTGACAGCAATTAACACCAGCTGAGACTCTCTTTCAATTCCATGTCTGACATCAGGAGAACAAGCAGCTGTTGTCTGGGCTGAGAGCCCAGAGCAGTGCTGTTTACTGGGATGCCTCGTTTATCAATTAGCCCTTTGATGCCTGGGCACCACATGCATCTCCCTTGCTCTAGGGTGTCATTTTTCCAGGTCATTACACCACTCATCTCAGGCAGAGAGCGCTCTCAATTCTCTAGTGCTCCGACTCCTGGAGCCTCGTCCATCAGCAGGCTCTCACGCAGAGATCCCATGCCTCTATGGGGGTAAAGAGCCCAGCTCCCCACCCCCACCTCCCATACAGATCTTGCTCTCTGAGGTACCAGCGCCCCATCTCTTCTCTAGCCACTTCCACCTAGACATCTTTGCCCACATTACTGCATTTAGCCTCCTCCTCCGTGGTATATAGGCGAAGCTATGCCCATACAACAGCCAGCGAGTCAGTGGCAGACCACAGAGGGCACTGAAATCCTCTGATCTAATCACTAGCCCAAACTCTCCTCTTGGAGCTGTCTACTCTCCAATCCAGGCAAACATGGCCAGGCCAAGTAGTCCCTGTGCCATTTAGGCACCGGTTAAAGGGAGAAATTGACCAAGCAGGATAAACCATTCCAGAATAGCGCCCCCTGTGGACTCTGTTGCAGAATCAATATTCTGGATTAATTACTCATCTTCCTGAACAAAGTCTATTTTATTCTGGACTGGGGAGCCCACACAGAGGGAGCTACTCTGGAACATCTTATGCTGCTTTATTTCCCCATGGAGACAGTGACTGCTTATCTGCTCTTGGCCTGATCCAGAGAGAAGGGACTCGATCCTGAGGAGATGCTGCCCTGGATGGCCTTCTAACTGGGAGAGGAGCTGACTGGAAGCGTGAAGACAGCGATGAAGGCAGGAAGCCACGAGCCAGGTGTGATGAAGTGGGACTGTTCGTAATGTTTCCTCTGGATAGTAAGTTGGTGCCTCAGTTTCCCCTGTGCATTTCTTGAGTGTCTATGTGGAGGGATGAGGGTGTGTAATTGGTGCAGAGCAGAGGGCCAGTGTAAGTAAGTGGTCGACACCCTGTCTCCTGGCAACTGAAGGCCTGGTCCCTTCCCTCCCTGCAAGGTGTTAGCTAGAAGTGTTGGAGAACAAAGGAATCAGGTGGCTTCCTGGCCCAGGAAGGAGACAAAGGAAAAGCAGAGGAGGGGCTAGAGTGTGATTTTTGGAGTCTGGAGCTGGCTGGGGAAAGGCAGGGAGGCACAGACATGGTCTGGCCTCCATGGACCCCCAAAATGGATCCAGCTCAGGAGGCCAGTTCTTTGTACCTATAAGCTCTGTTTTAGATCATGTTCCTGTCATCTAATAAACCTCTGTTTTACTGGCTGGCTGAGAGGCACGTCTGACTGCAGAGTTGGAGTGCAGGACCCACGGGCTTCCCCAGGACCCTGCCTGGGCGGACTCACTGTAGGAAGTGCACAGAGGGGCAGAAGGTGCTGAACGCTCTGAGGTCAGCCCCAGGAAAGGGGAAGCTGTAAGCTGTGAAGCTCCTGGCCCTGGAGACAGTCTGTTCACAGAGAGGAAGCTTCCCCCGCAGAGTCCTGACTGGCTTCATAGGGAGCAGTTCCAGAGCATCACCCCGGGGACTCCGTGACACGGGGCATTCAACAGAGAGTGGTTAGATCCCAGCTGGTGCAATACAGGGCTGCTTCACTGGGACCATGTCTGGCCAGGTGGCAGGGTGCGGGGGCCTGGAAAGCACCTAGGTGTTAAACCCAACAGTGAGGGGTGAAGGCTGGGGGAGCCTAGATGCAGGGCAGGGTAAGTTCTTGCCCTACACTGCCTGGGAAGGAGCAGGCCCTTTGGGACTGCTGCAGGTTACCAGGGATGAGCAGTGGCCTGGGGGCCCTACACAGGGCTGCACTGTCAGTGGGAGAGGAGGGAAGTGATCAAACCTTTCAGGAGGCCTGCAGAGGACTGATAAGGGCCGCATAGACAGAGCCACTGTAGGAACCGAGGGGCTTAGAACTGGGGTCTACAGGGGGTTAAGGCAAGTGTTGCTTCCTCATCACTACCAGGGGGATGCCAAGACACATGATGAGGCTAAACCCTGCAGGAAGTCCTGCCCTAATGGGCATGAGCGACAGCTCTCTATGATTCTCTGGCCGGCACTACCCATCTAAACCAGGAAGCCAGCCCCAGGAGTTGTCTGAGTGGCATAAGTGCTTCTGCCTTAGTCCTGCCACAATACTCAGCTCCTGACTTGTGGTTTCCTGCCTTCAGCTTGAGGCCATCGCTGGCCTGGCAGACCAATCCCATTCATGACTCTGACTTTGGGGTTTTGACTGGGCCTGGCCCCGGCAGATCTCTGACCTTTGGCTCCCACTACCATAGGCTGCCCACGCCCTGGCCCAGCTAGCCTGAGCCAAGCTGGGAGGGAATCCAGTGAGGCCTTTGAAACCAACAGGGCATTGGGAGAGAGAAGGGTCCTTAGGCAGCATGTGTACAATTGCCTAGTTCCATGAGTGCATATAATGTGTCTGTGTGCAATGTGTCAGTGATAGAGGAAGAGGAGATAGGGCAGCAGCGGTGGGGGATTGGGTGGGGTGGCCGGAGCAGCAGGGTCACTGGAGATAGCAGCAGGGAGGGGCTTGGGACAGGAACCTGAGACAGGGATAGGAGCGAGCAGAAGGGGATTAAGAAAAGCTGAGGAGACAAAGGCAGAAGGATCTGTAACCAGTAGAGGACACTTCCACCATTCCCCTGCTGTCAACCAATAGCTGTAAAACCCACTTCGTTTACCCACCCGCCTCATGTGGCAGTTCCACATAGACCAGTAGCCTCCAACCGTTTAGTGCCCAAGATCACTTTTTGAATCTAAGGACAACACAGCTTCCCTTTAGTGCCCCTTCCCCAAAGCCCCGCCCTGCTCACTCACTCCATCTCCTCCCCCACACCCCGCTGCTCACTCTCACCCACCCTCACTCACTTTCACCAGACTGGGACAGAGGGTTGGGATTTGGCAGGGGATGCAGGCTCTGGACTAGGGCCAAGGGATTCGCAGTGTGGGATGGGGCTCTCGGCTGAACCTGGGGCAGAGGATTGGGGTGCAGGAGGGGGTGAGAGGTGCAAACTCTAGGAGAGAGTTTGGATGCAGGAGGGGGCTCTGGGCTGGGGCAGAGTGTTGGGGTGCAGGAGGGGGTACGGGGTGCTGGCTCTGGGAGGGGGGTCAGGGCTGGGACTTGGGGTACAGGAGGGGGTTTGGAGTGCTGGCTCCAGGATGGGGCTCGGGATGGGAGTTGCGATGCAGCCTCCCTCTGGGCAGCACTTACCTCTGGCAGCTCCCAGATGGCAGTGGGCGCAGTGAAACTAAGGCAGGCTCTCTTCCTACCCTGGCCCCATAGTGCTCCCGGAAGGGGCCAATGAGCCCCTGGGGAGGGGCAGGGGCTTGTGGCTCCGTGCATTGCCCCTCTCTGCAAGCACTGCCCCTGCAGCTCTCCCAGTCAATGGGAGCTGCGGGGGTGGTACTTGCAGGCAGGAGCAGTGCATGGAAGGAAACCCTTGCTGCCCCCTGACCTGGACCTGCGGGGCTGCGCTGGCCACTTCCGGGAGCAGGCTGGAGCCGGGATAGGCAGGGAGTCTGCCTTAGCAGTAGCTATACTGCACCATGATTTGGAGATCTTACTCCATAGTGTAAGCGGTAGAGGTTCATGCTGTGGGTCTAAACTTTCCAACCCATGGGAGGATCAATATGGGGGCCCACAAGGCGATTTCTATTCTTCCAATTTTTAAGATTGGTTTTTAAATGTAATTTCCTACTTTAAAAATAATGTTAAAAGAACATTATGGTTACAAAGCCAAGTGCTCAGAAATGAGCGCAATCTTAATTATTATTGTTAATTATTTGTAGCAGCATAGTGTTCTGGATCCCCAGCCATGGACAAGGACCTCGCTGTGCTAGGCACAGAAGTGCCAGAACAGTGTGGGGCCATGGGGACATGGCTCCATCACTTTTTATCTGCCTTAAGGGTGAGAGATGGGGAGAGGGGGCAGAGAGGAGCACGCAGGGGCTGGGGCCTCATGGGGAAGAGGCAGAGCTGGCACAGGTCTCGGGGGCTGAGAGGCAGAGTGCGGGGGGGCTCTGGGGAAGAGGCAGAGTGAGTGCAGGGCCTCGGGGCGAGGAGCAGAGCAGGGGACAGGGCCACAGTCCAGACATCAGTGGCCCCCTTCTTCAAGGAAGCGTCCCGCACTCCTCGTTAAGCACCTTATAGATGCAGAACAAGATGGACCTCGCCCAAAAAGCTCACAGTCAAAGTATAAGACAAGTGAGGACCATGGGGTACAGACGGATGGAGAGATCATGGCAAAGGAGCATTTTAAGGCAGGATTTGAAGGTGGCGAATATGATGGCTTTGGGGATGTTGGCAGCGAACTCCTGCCATGAGTGAGGGGAATGGGGGAGAAAGCCTGAGAGTGTTTCTTTGAAAATGTAACAAGCAGGCAGTGGAGCCAGGCACCATGGGCCAATCAGACATGAGCATCACCACGTCCCCAACGAATGAGTGATGATAGGATGGGTGGGGATAGACCATGAAGGGCCTAGTATGTGAAGATGATGTGCTGGATGCAAAAGGGAAAGGGAAGCCACTGGAGGGCAAAGGGAAGGGTGATGTGGTCAGAGCAACAGGCTAGAGAACAGAATGGATGTCAGCAGGGCAAGATTACATGTGTCACTCCCACAGAGAGAGACTGGGACACTTGGGGTGAAGATGGATAGGAAAGGCAGGATCTTAGAGAGGTCATACAGAGAGAATCTGCAAGACTTAGCCACAGCCTGGATGGGAGGACCTAGAGAGAGGTCTGAGTAGAAGATGACACCCAGGTTACAGGTCTGACAGACAGGCAAGATGGTGGCATGGATCACAGTGAAGACAGGTCATTGCAGGGAGAGCTTGGGAGGGGAGAGTAAGAGCTCTCTTTTAACCATGTTGAGCTTGAGCAGGCAGCTGGATATCCAGGAAAAGATGTCAGACAGAGGGGCTGAGATTCTAGTTTGGACAGAAGGAGACAGGTCTACAACAGAGAGGTAGATCTGTGAGTCAGTCATGTAGAGATGGGAGTTGAATTAGGTTTCAGAGTTACAGCTGTGTTAGTCTGTATCAACAAAAACAATGAGGAGTCCTTGTGGCACCTTAGGGCTTGGCTACACTTGCACGTTATACCGCAATAAAGCCTCCCAGAGTGCTCTACCTTGGGCCTTGTTTACACTGGCACTTTATAGCGCTATAAAGCTGCCAGGAGCGCTATAGCCTCCTACCCGTCCACACTGGCGAGGCACGTAGAGCACTATAACCTCAGAGTTATAGCACTACAGGTAATCCACCTCCGCATGGGGAATAAGGGCTGTAGCGCAGCTGCTGTAGCGCTACAGCGAGAATGTGGACACCCACTGTGCATTAATTGGCCTCCAGCCTGTCCCATAATTCCCATTCGAGCCACTCTGGTCATCACTTGCAAACTCTTTTGTCCTGTCCTCAGGTGACCACACGTCAGACCCGCCCTTTAAATTTCCAGGGAAATTTGAAAATCCCCTTCCTGTTTGCTCCAGCCAAGCGTGGAGTGCTCTCAGGGAACACGTGCAGGTGATCGTTCTGCTTGATCATGACTCCACATGCCATGCCTCCTCGCAATAGGCGATCCCCAGCATGAAGCAATAGCGAGGTGCTGGACCTCATCAGTTGTTGGGGGGAAGAGGCTGTTCAGTCTTAGCTGCGGTCTAGCCACAGGAATTATGATACCTATGGGCAGATATCACGGGCCTTGGTGGAAAGAGGCCATGAGCGGGACACTCTGCACTGCTGTGTTAAGGTAAAGGAGCTTAGGAATGCGTATTGCAAAGCTCGCGAGGCAAACAGCCGCTCCGGGGCAGCCCCAGTGACTTGCAGATTTTATAAGGAGCTGCACGCGATACTTAGTGGTGATCCTACGTGCATTCCATTGACCACCACGGACACTTCCCAGCCCACCAGTGAAGGTGGGGGAAGAGGAGGACGAAGAGGAGGAGGATGAAGAGGAGGAGGAGGAGGCGGCAACAACCCAGGGCACAGAAGAGTCCCAGGACACATGCAGCCAGGAGCTCTTCTCAAGCCAGGAGGAGGGCAGCCAGCCGCAGCATCCGGCACTTGCAGGGGGCAGCGCAGCAGCGGATTGCGGAGGTAAAGCTGCTTTTCTATTGGGAAGGCAGACAGCTTGGGGTGGAAAGGGATGCTTGTCTACATGTGGAATAGTGCATTGATGTAGTCTATCACATTGCGGTAATCGTCATCAGTAATCTCTTCAAAGGTCTCAATGAGAGCGCTTGCAGTGTGCCTGCACAGGTTTCTCGGGAGAAACAGCGTGGCCCCCCGTCATGGTCACTAGTCCCCGCCACTGTGCTACAATGGGTGCGGGGGAGCATTGCTGCACAGAGGCAAGCTGCATATGGCCCTGGGCAGAAGCCGCATCTCATTAGAATGCCCTCCCTTTCTTCCTCGGTCACCCGCAGCAGCGAGATATCTTCCAGGACGAACACCTACGGAGAATGATGGGACAGTGTTCAGAGAAGGGCTCCCGCCACTTCCCTGCACTCCCCCACAGCCATAGCACAGCACGGCAGGGAAACAATCATTCCCCCTGCATCTGGAGAGGACTTACCATGACAGGGACTCCATTGTTGTCTGTGTGCTCTCTGTGGGACAGGCAAATGGGGAATGCGGGGGAATCATCGGCATGTCTGCTGTTTAAAAGGGAGCCTCTGTTTCATTTTCTCTCTGTAGGATCGACCTTGAGCCCTGTGCCATCACTGTTATCAACAGCTGACAGGCTGAGGCGACTGAGGAAGAGGCCACGAAAGAGCAAAGAGGATCTAGAACAGCAAGTAATGCAACAGGCTGTAATGGAGAATCGAATTCCACAGAGGTGGAGGGAGAACAAGAGCAAGTTCAGGGAGAAGGCGCGGCAGGAGAACGTGATTCACCGGCGCGAAACCACCAATAAGCTGTTCTCATTACTGCAGCTTCAATTAGAGACTATGCAGCGGATTGTCGCCATTCAGGAGGAGAAGCACCGCGCTCTCCGCCCCCTTTATCATTTGCCCCAAAACCTTTCCCCTTCTGGTCCTCTGTACCCTCCGGGCCACTATCATCAGCTATCTGGTTATCACCAGCCACAGCTGTCTCCAACCCCTGTGTCTTCACCGAACAACCGCCAAACCCAGGACCCTTATCCACTGCACTTAACCCTTAATAACATGCCTTATTGCTCTCCACCAAGGGGGTTTGGAGGAAATGGCAACTCTGAGGACACTGGAGACTCTGAGATCCGGACATATTCCAATCTCTGTCTGACCCCATCCCAACCCAATTGCACCTCCCCGCCCCCCGCTTCCCCCACACATGCATCATAACTTTTCTTTCAGCAACCATAGTAGCTGTTGAATAAATGAATTGTCTTTTTAATAAATGGGTTTCTTTATTCAGTGTACATAGATTATTAATGGCTACAGAAAAGCAAATGCCTTTTCGTATTAAAAGATTACACCCTCCCTCCCTCTGCACTTCCCATTAGAACTGGCTTTCAGCCTCAAAATGCTCCCTTCAAGGCATCCCTGATCCTAACAGCCTCGTGCTGGACCCCTCTAAGAGCCCTGCTCTCTGGCTGTGCATATGTTGCCTCCAGGTGCTGAACCTCCGAGAACCATGCCTGAATGAAGCCTTTGCCCTTCCGCTCACACAGATTATGTAGGGCACAGCATGCGGAAATAACCGCAGACATACTTCCCTCAGCCAAGTCTAGCTTCCCATAAAGACAGCACCAGCACGCTTTGAAACGCCCAAAAGCACACTCCACAGCCATTCGACACCGGCTAAGCCTGTAGTTGAACCTTTCCTGGCTGCTGTCCAGGCTCCCTGTGTAGGTTTTCATGAGCCAGGGCATTAAAGAGTAAGCGGGGTCGCTAAGAATCACGATGGGCATTTTGACTTCCCCCACGGGGATCCTCTGGTCTGGGAAAAAAGTCCCGGCTTGCAGCTTCTTGAACAGGCTGGTGTTGCGGAAGATGTGTGCGTCATGCACCTTTCCAGACCAGCCTGCGTTAATGTCAGTAAAATGCCCACAGTGATCCACAAGCGCCTGGAGAACCATGGAGCAATACCTGTTTTAGTTAATGTACTCATCTGCTAGGTGGTCGGGCAGCAGAATAGGTATATAGGTCCCATCTATCGCCCCTCCACAGTTAGGGAAACCCATTTCTTCAAAGCCAGCCATGATATCATGCACATTACCCAGAGTCACGTTTTTTCGTAGCAGGATGTGATTAATGGCCCTGCACACTTGCATCAGCACAACTCCAACAGTCGACTTTCCCACCCCAAAGTGGTTGGTAGCTGTCTGGGGTGGCCAGCTTCCAGATCGCAATAGCCACCCGCTTCTCCACCGGGAGGGCAGCTCTCAATCCGGTGTCCTTGCGCCGCAGGGCTGGGGCGAGTTCAGCACACAGTCCCATGAAAGTGGCTTTTCTCATGAGAAAGTTTTGCAGCCACTGCTCGTCATCCCAGACTTGCATGATGATGCGATCCCAGCAGTCAGTGCTCATTTCCCGTGCCCAGAAGTGGCGTTCCACAGCTGTGAGCATGTCCATTAATGAGACAAGAAGCTTCATGTCAAATGCGTTCACCACTTCAATCTCGTCTTCAGACCCATCACTGTCATCTTGCATGTCAAGGATTAACTCCACTGCACACTGAGATGTGCTGGCGACAGTCGTCAGCATGTCCCTCAGCAGTTGGGGATTCATTGCAGCACACAAAAATGGACAACAAGAGCACGCCTTGCTGAAACCATTGAAAGATGGCGCCTGAGGTGGACGGAAGCACAGGGATTGCTGGGATATGACACAAAGCATCATGAGTAGTTGGAACAGGATGCAGAATGCCCCACAAGCAACGCCCCCCTACCACAAGGCATTGTGCCAGATCGGGAAGAGGTGCTCTGTGGGATACGTGTCCTAACGCGCTGCTCTTAATGCCACCTGAAGTGCTGCAAATGTGGCCATGCTATACCGCTGGCACATCTCAGTGTGGACACGCAATAGCGCTATACCTATTGCTGTATACGGGGACTGCTATAACCAAAAGCACTATAATCCTGTAAGTGTAACCATGCCCTTACTCTCTGTCCACATTGGCAAGGCATGTAGAGTGCTCTGATTCCCTGGCTGGAGCACTCCTAGTACTCCACCTCAGTGAGAAGATTAACAGCTGTTGTGTATTGGGTGAGATGCTTCAGCCTCAGTGTGAACGAGGAGTTAAGTTACTGCACTCTAATTGACCTTCAGAAACGCCCCATAATCCTCTTAAGTCAAGTGGTCACTCTTCTCTTTGTTGTGAAATCGCTGCAGGAATGCAGAAGTGCCTTTTCAAAGCTCCGTTTCAGACAGTGGCTGCTTATCTGCTCACGGGGCAAATCAAACATTTACTGAGCAAGTCAGAGGCAAGAGGGCTACGGGGGTCTGAATTTACAAGTCAGCATGCTGATACATTCTCAGCACTCCAAAAACCCACTCTCTCTCTCCCTCCACATGCACACAACACACTCTACTCCCCACCATTGGAAAAGCATGTTGCAGCCACTTGAACGCTGGGATAGCTGCCCATAATGCACCACTCCCAATGCCACTGCAAGTGCCGCAAATGTGGCCACGCCAGTGCACTTGCAGCTGTCAGCGTGGACAGACTGGAGCGCTTTCCCTCATGCGTTCTCTAAAGGCTGGTTTAACCCAAAGCACTCTAGAGGTGCAAGTGTAGCTAAGCCCTAACAAATTTATTTGGGCATAAGCTTTCATCGGCTATAACCCACTTCATCAGCTGCATGGAGTGGAACATACAGTAAGCAGGTATAAACACACAGCACATAAAAAGATGGGAGTTGCCTTACTGAGTGGGGGGTCAGAGCTAACAAGGCCAATTTCATTACGATGGATGTGGCCGATTTCCAACAGTTGACAAGAAAAGGTGAATATCAACAGAGGAGAAATGACTTTTTGAATTGGCCTCATTAGCACTGTAATCATGGTATAGATGTGGCCCATTCTCAACAATTGACAAGAAGGTCAACAGTTGACAAGAAGGTCAACAGAGGGAAAATTATTTTTTGTAGTGACCAAGCCACTCCCAGTCTTTATTCAGGCCTAATGTGATAGTGTCAAGTTTGCAAATTAACTCCAAAGTTCTGAAGTTTCTCTTTGAAGTCTGTTTTTGAAGTTTTTTTGTTGAACAATTGCCACTTTTAAGGCTGTTATTGAGTGTCCAGGGAGACTGAAGTGCTCTCCTACTGGTTTTTGAATAAGTGACAAAGAGTCCTGTGGCACCTTAAAGACTAACTAAAGTATTAGAGCATAAGCTTTCGTGAGCTAATACCCACTTCGTCAGATGGTTTTTGAATAGTATCAGATGGGTAGCCGTGTTAGTCTGGATCTTCAAAAGCAACAGAGTTCTGCGGCATTTTATAGACTAACAGACGTATTGAAGCATAAGCTTTTGTGGGTGAATACCCACTTTGTCAGATGCGCCATCTGCTCAAGAAACTGTGCCATCTGCTCAAGAAACTCCCTGAAGAAGTACAGGAACAAATCTACACACACACACACCCCTAGAACCCCAACTAGGGATATTCTATCTGTTACTCAGGATCCATAATCCTGGGAATCCTGGATGCCCCATCATCTCAGGCATTGGCACCCTGACAGCAGGATTATCTGGTTATGTAGACTTCGAGACACTGCTGACTTCCAGAGGAAACGACAATCCTTCGGTGATCTTCCAGAAAACACCATCCTAGTCACTATGGATGTAGAAGCTCTCTACACCAACACTAAACACAAAGATGACTACAAGCCATCAGGAACAGTTTCCCCTAACCTGGTGGCTGGGTTTTGTGACTTTGTCCTCACCAACAACTATTTCAGATTTGGAGACAATTTATACCTTCAATTCAGCAGGACTGCTATGGGTACCTTCATGGTCCCACAATATGCCAACATTTTTATGGCTGACTTAAAACAATGCTTCCTCAGTTCTCGTCCCCTTACGCTCCTACTCTACTTGTGCTACATTGATGACATCTTCATCATCTGGACCCATGGGAAGGAGGCCCTTGAGGTATTCCACCAAGATTTCAACAATTTCCACCCCACCATCGACCTCAGCCTGGACCAGTCCACACCAGAGGTCCACTTCCTAGACACTACAGTGTTAATAAGCGATGGTCACATAAATACCATCCTATACTGGAAACCTACTGACTGCTATACTTACCTACATGCCTCCACCTTTCATCCAGACCACATCACACAATCCATTGTCTATAGCCAAGCTCTAAAACACAACAGCATTTGCTCCAATCCCTCAGACAGAGACAAACACCTACAGGATCTCCATCAAGAGTTCTTAAAACTACAATACTCACCCGGTAAAGTGAAGAAACATATTGATAGAGCCAGAAGGGTAACCAGAAGTCACCTGCTACAAGACAGGCCCAACAAAGAAAGTAACAGAATGCCACTAGCCGTCACCCTACAGCCCCCAACTAAAACCTCTCCAGTACATCATCAAGGATCTACAACCTATCCTGAAGGACGATCCATCACTCTCACTGACCTCGGGGGACAGGCCAGTTCTCACTTACACACAGCCCCCCAACCTGAAGCAAATAATCATCAGCAACTACACACCACACAACAAAAACACTAATCCAAGAACCAAACCCTGCAACAAAGCCCTGTGCCAACTTTGTCCACATATCTATTCAAGGGACACCATCATAGGACCTAACCCAGGGGTGGGCAAACTATGGCCTATGGGCCACATCCGGCCCGGGGGACCGTTCTGCTAGACCCCTGAGCTCCCGGCCAAGGAGGCTACCCCAGCCCCTGCCTTGCTGTCCCCCTCCCCCATCACCTCAGTGGCATGATAAGAGGGCAGGGGTGCACTCCTGCAGGACAGCGTGTCTAGTTCCAGCAGGCCACGCGGCTGCCAGACACACTGCTCTGAGCAGCACGGTAAGGGGGCTGGAGGGGTTGGATAAGGGCCAGGGAGTCCTGGGGGGCAGTCAGAAGGGGCAGAAGTTCTGCGGGAACAGTCAGGGGACAGGAAATGGGAGGTTGGATAGCGTGGGAATCCCGGGGGTCTATCAGGGGGCGGGGGTGTAGATAGGGGTCAGGGCAGTAAGGGGACAGGGAGCAGGGGGGTTGGGTAGGGTGTGGGGTCCTGGGGGGGCAGTTAGGGTGGGAGGTCTTGAGAGGGAGCAGTCAGGGGACAAGGAGCAGGGGGATTGGATGGGTTGGGTGTTCTGAGGGGGGCAGTCAGGGGGCGGGAAATGGGTGGAGGTCGGTTAGGCGGCACAGCCAGGCTGTTTGGGGAGGCACAGCTGTAGGAGCAGGATTTTATAATTGTACTAATAGTTATAAGAATTGATGTAAACTTTAATTTCATTCTATAACAGAAAGGAATGACTGTCTGAAACTGTGTGATGTTCCCAGTATGCATTACAATTAGGACCTGTTCTGAAGTTTAGTTAGTAAGAGACAGGATTTTGTATTGTGTCTATGATAAATAGATTAAAGACATGCTGAGGGCCTAAAGCCCCAATGTAAATTGTTTTAGTTATAAGATTTAGTAAGGCTTAATTTACAATGTATTCTGTATTCTGCTACCTTTAAAGATTTCTCTAAGAGATTGTGTGATTGTTTGTGTGAAAGAGGAATGCATGCATCAGGAAGAGATAAGTGTGAAGCCATCACAAATATCCAAAGGGGGTCAAGAAAAGAGAGAGACTTAAAAAGACCAGGAGACAAGGAGACAATCAAAAAACATCCATTGTATTGGATGCTAAACATGTTATGCGGCATTGATGATCTCAGAGTTGAGCAGGCACCCCCCCCCACCCCCCGGGCAAGACAACAAATAGAAGATAATGATGGGAATCCTGACAATAACCATCAGAGGATGACAGCAGGGAAACCCCAAAGTTAACACCACTTAAGAACTAATGATTATAAGATGACATTGCAAAATGCATGGACTCAAATGGAAATTTACAGGTATAAAGCTTAGGTGTTTTGCCATGAAACTCTGGGTTAGTCCTGCAAAGCTTTGGAGCATCAGATCATGACCAACAGAAACCCCTAACTCGTGCTCAACCTAACTGGCCATTAGATTGACTCGAGCTACAACAAGAGACTGGTAACTATGAACATCAAGTGGCAGGACTGTGTGCGTGGTGTGTGTGTGACTGAAAAGCATATTCTAACTGTGTTGTATTCTTAATACAGTATGGAGTATTGCCTTCCTCTTATAAAAGATTCTGTGTGCTTTGTATAGCATAACATTTTGGGTGGAGAATTGCGAAAGGGGGAAGAATATGAACTGTATTAATAATACTGCTAAAAAGATATACCGTGTACTTAAAGGTGATTGATCATTCAGGTGTGCACACCCCCGGTCATAGAGATACCAGGCAGTAAAGAGGGAACCAGTTGTGGTTAATACTGTATTCATTGTTGGTATCTTATGAATTAAGAAATGTTTATGAGTAAAAGATATTCACACCCTCGGTCATAGCAGGGCTGAGAAAAAGGGGAGAGGGTTAGCATCCCTCTCTCCACCCCAGACTGCTGAGGGAAAATTGGAGGTGTGTATATCCCTGGTCGAAGTATGGCAGGGCAATACAGAGGGAGGCTTAGCATCTCTCCCTCTGGCCCAAAGAGGGTTAAGTTAAAAGCCCTGGCACTGGCAACAGAAGTAAGAAGTATGTTCAGGCAGTACTGAAAAATCGTAGGTGTATACACCCTCAGCCGTAGCAAGACTGAGCTTAAGAGAAGAGCTTAGTGTTTCTCGCTCTGATCCTTGGAAGGATTTCTATATTTGGTGTATGCACCCTCAGTGGTAGTTGGCTGAGTGATACAGAGGGAGACTTAGCATCTCTCCCTCTGGCCCAGAGAGGGTTAAGTTGGAAGCCCTGTTAAGAAAATGATTGTTAGGAAAATGTAACTTAGATTGTTGTTGTATGATTTTAAAACAACCTTAGACTTATAATCTCACTCCCTGTATACGTACTATTGACCCCTAGTTTAACATGCATTTTAAACTTGCATTCACCCTGTCACAGCTGTGCAGGCATCATAGTGTCTGAATACCCCTAAGTGTTTTGAACCTCCTGCTTACCAGACAGGTAAATGAAATAGATTAATACCAACAATGGATGTAATAGCCATTAAGTGTTCCCACCTGTGTAAGTGGATTGAAAGTCCCCCTCCCTTATCAACACAGGGGTATAAAATATCTTCACACATGATTAAGGTGAGCCAGTTGTTTGGGTGATAACCCCCTCTGACTCGTTATTGCTTGCAATAAATCTTGTTTTTCCAGAAGTCTACTGAGTTATGCCTGTCCTTTGAGGTATATTGGACTGAACTCCAAAGGAAATAAGCAGTTTTTGCAACAGCCCCAGCACTGGCACAGGCAACAGAAGTAAAAAGTATATTCAGGTGGTATTTTCTATGTAAAACCCAACTCTGAAGGATATAGGAGTTTGGGCAGTGTAGTATTTTTTGTGAGTAATATTGTGATAATTTCACAATTGTAAAAAAAATGTTTAAGAAAAGGAACCAGGAAGGGTGGGGGCTAGTTAAAAAGCCCACCTTCCTTGCTAGATTGGTAATGGAACAAAGCCTGTGCCCAGGAAAATGGATGGTTCAGCAAGGAAAGCAGGATCAGGCCCACCACAAGCAGGTGTGGGGCGGGGCATAGATAAAGAAATTGAAACAAGTTAGAAGCCCCAAGGGATTGGTAGCAGAAGAAACAAAAGGAGTAAGTGCAGATCCCTGAAACAATACTTGAAATGGTAAAATCTGAGTTGATTAAGGTGTCTTTTGGAAGATAAGCAAGTGATTTTAAAAAAGATAGTAAAAAGTTAACTCTGCAGAGGCTGGAGGGACTTAAGCAGTTAAACTTTGTGAAAATGTTAAAAAGGAAAAAGTGTTATAGAAAGAAAATTCTTGGTTTCTTTACAGCCATTTTAAAGGAAAAATGAGTCCCTTTCCAAAGGAATGTCTATAAATAAGCTATCTGATTAAAATCATTTGACTGGACAATTTAGTCAAATTTGCTAAAAGAACATAAGGGAGTTCTATTAGAAATTAATTGCCCTAAATGTATAAAGGAAATGTAAGATGTAAAAACAGAGCAGTGTAAAAGGAATGTTAAGAAAAAGAAAATGTGTATGTATCTGTCTGTGTAAATATGTAAGGTTCTACAAACCTAAAACAAGTTGCAAAACTAATAAACCTTTTTGCTAAACGTAGGTAATTAGTGTTGTTTGGCTTTGGTAATTGGCATTCAACTGTTTAAGGGTGACTCAGTGCTTTACAAAATTTAAAATGTTTTTAAATAAAAAACAAGTTATTGCTGCAGCAAAGCCATCAAAATCAGAAAAATAGGAAGAAATTCTAAATTATTTTTGTTTGTAACAAAATAGCAGATGAGAGCTGTAGTAAAAGAATAAGAATTTTTTAAAAAGGCAGTTTGTGAATAACGTTTGTAAATGTCTGTTTAATGTCTCAGAAGTAAATCTGAAATTAGGTAAAGCACAGAAAGAACTCATTGGTCAGAAAAATGTTTTTCTGGAGCAAATTAAAGTACATGGTCAGGTTAAAACCCCAACTAAGAAAGGAAAGGGTAAATTTTGAATGGGTAATGGATTGTTGTCTAGTACAGCTTGTGGATATGTAGAAATCTGCCTGATGGATCAAAGGTAATCATGGATATAAATACCCCCCACCCCCAAAAAAAAGTCTGTTGTTGCTCAGGAAAGTGTTCCTTTAAATTGGAAGTTCTAGGTAAAAAGGGTAAGGGTAAAATTTCTGTAAAGGGTAAATTGTTCCATAGAAAAGCCCCTAGGGAAAGAAATCCTCATGGTAATCTGTGCAAGCCGTTTGCTGTAGCTAAAAGATGTAAAAGTGATTTAATCAAAAATATTTCAGTTCCAAACAGCCAGAAATTGTCTGTTAAAATCCAGTGCAGGTAGCTTTAAAAAGGTCTCAGATGGAGTAAAATCTGTTAAAAAATTTAAACAGCCCTATAACCAAGTGGCTGTGTTTGGCCAGCTTGTTGGAAGACAAGGTTGTTGAGAAAGGAAGGTCTCCATGCTGATTCTGCAGGTGAACAGTCTGTGTCTCAGGTTCAGGGAGGTGACAGGGTAGCTAAGGGCTTGATTACACTGGCACTGTATAGCGCTATAAAGCTGCCAGGAGTGCTATAACCCCTTACCCGTCCACAGTGGCGAGGCACGTAGAGCGTTATAAGTCTGAGGTTATAGTGGTATTGGTAATCCACCTCCGCACAGGGAATAAGGGCTGTAGCACTCCCCCTGTAGCGCTACAGCACGAATGTGGACACCCAATGCGCATTAATTGGCCTCTAGCCTGTCCCATAATTCCCATTCGAGCCACTGCTCATCACTTTCAAATTCTTTTGTCCTGTCCTCAGGTGACCACACATCAGACCCGCCCTTTAAATTTCCAGGAAAATTTGAAAATCCCCTTCCTGTTTGCTCCAGCCAAGTGTGGAGTGCTCTCAGGGAATCTTTGCAGGTGATCGTTCTGCTTGATCATGACTCCACGTGCCATGACTTCTCGCAGCAGGCGATCCCCAGCGTGGAGCAATAGTGAGGTGCTGGACCTCATCAGCTGTTGTGGGGAAGAGGCTGTTCAGTCCCAGCTGCGGTTCTAGGGCAGATATCATGGGCCTTGGCAGAAAGAAGCCATGAGCGGGACACTCTGCAGTGCCGGGTAAAGGTAAAGGAGCTTAGGAATGCGTATCGCAAAGCCCATGAGGCAAATGGCTGCTCCGGGGCAGCCCCGGGAACTTGCAGATTTTACAAGGAGCTGGACTCCATACTTGGGGGGGATCCTATATGCTCTCCATTGACCACCATGGACACTTCCCAGCCCACTAGTGCAAGAGAGGGGGAAGAAGAGGAGGAGGAGGAGGCGGCGACAGTGGCACCAACCCAGGGCACAGAGGACTCCCAGGAAGCATGCACCCAGGAGCTCTTCTCAAGCCAGGAAGAGGGCAGCCAGCTGCAGCGTCCGGTGGTTGTTGAGGGCACAGCAGCAGCGGATTGTGCAGGTACAGCTACTTTTCTATTGGGAAGGCAGGCGCTGTGGTTTCAGACTAAGTGGACGAGGGTGGAAAGGGATGCTTGCATGCATGCCTACATGTGGAAGAGTGCATTGATGTAGTCCAGGGGTCGGCAACCTTTCAGAACTAGTATGCCGAGTCTTCATTTATTCGCTTTAATTTAAGGTCTTGCATGCCGGTAATGCACTTTAATGTTTTTTAGAAGGTCTCTTGCTATAAGTCTATGTATTAAAGAACTAAACTATTGTATTGTAAAATAAACAAGGTTTTCAAAATGTTTAAGAAGCTTCAGTTAAAATAAAATTAAAATGCAGATCAGTTTAGCATGATCCTTGCCCTTGCTTTTCCTGAGTTTTCCAATGTGGGCCACAGCAGGGGGCAGCTAAAGATGCCAGAAGCAGAGCCCCAGGCTGGTTGCCGGTACCCCAGTCTGGCAGTGGGCTGAGTGGGGCCTGAGTTCCGGACCAAGGCTGGCAGCGGGGGCCGGTGGCCAGAACCGCAAACCAGCAGTGGGCTGAACCGTTCTGCTCGTCACCAGCCCGCTCAGTCCGCTGCTGGTCTGTGGTTCAGGCAGCGGTGAAAGTAACTTAAATTTCTTATAGGTACTGTCATATTGCAACTCCCCTTGTGGGGAGGAGCTCAGGGGCTGGGGATGTGAGGGGCAGAACACTTGGGGCAGGGGCTTGGAGTGTAGGAGGCTCAGGGCATGGGATGGGAATGGGGATAGTGCAGGAGTCTGGGCTGGAAGCATGTGGGGGTGCAGGAGTCAGGGTTTGGTGGTGTGAGGGTCTCAGGGCAGGGGCGGGTGTAGAGGGAAGTCCCAGGGGGCTGCTGGCTTGGAGATGGCCTGGGGCAGCCCCAGTTGTGGCTGGGTTATCTGGATGGTGGATGGGTCCCTGCCTCGCGCTGTTCCTGCCAAGGGAGTTGTGAGTAAGCTGTGTGGGGGCAATGCATTTGCAGGCAAATGGGGTAAGCGGCAGAAAACCACCTGGCCTGCTGCTCCCTTCTCCTCCTCCCACCCCCGCACTCCAAGGCTGCTGCAGGGACAGCACCTGCCTGCAGTGCCCTAGTGTCCAGCCACAGTGGTGAGAGAGGGGCAGCAGAACAGGCTGGGACATGGACCCCTCCACCTACAGCGCACCGCCCGCCAGCCCCTTTCACTTGCCTGACTGCACCTACAGGAGTGTTCTGGCAGCCAGCAGGACCTCACACACCACGCCTTCACCCGCAGCAGAACGCCCCAGCATTAGCCGGCCCTGGGTTCCAGATGGCAGGGCCAGCTCTGGCTTTTTTGCCACCCCCAACCCCTCCCCGCAGGTTGCAGGGTAGCCTCGGAGCAGGGAGCCAAACCCTCCCCCAGCAGGGTGCAGGGCAGCCGGAGTGAGGAGCCAATCCCCTCCCCCGCCATGGGCGCAGGGTGGCTTGGAGTAGGGAGCCAAAAAAAACAACCTAATGGTGCAGAGCGGCCACAGCAGGGAGCCAAACCCCCTACAATGGTGCAGGACAGCCAGAGCAGGGAGCCAACCCCCGCCCACCCGCGCAGGGCACAGAGCAGCCACAGCAGAGAGCCCCCCGCAATGGTGCAGGACTGCCAGAGCGGGGAGCCAACCCGCCCCGCAATGGTGCAGGGCCACCAGAGCAAGGAGCCAACCCCACCCAGGGGGCAGGGCGGCCGGAACGGGGCGCCAACCCCTTCCCTCCCACAGGGCACAGGGCAGCCGGAACAGGGAGCCAATCCCTTCCCCCCCCCCCACAGTGCGCTGAGCGGGGCCAGCAGCCGGGACCCTGGTGTGCCATGAAAAATCAGCTCGCGTGCCAGATTTGGCACGCATGCCGGGGGTTGCCGACCCCTGATATAGTCTACCACATCGTGGTAATCGTCATCAGTGATCTCTTCAAATGTCTCAATAAGACCGAGAGCAATGCACCTGTGCAGGTTTTTTGGAAGAGCCAGCGTGGCCCCCATCCCGGTCACATTCACTAGTTCCCGCCACTGTGCTACGAGAGGTGCGGGGAGCATTGCTGCACAGAGGCAAGCTGCATGCCTGGGCGGAAGCCACATCGCATTAGAATGCCCTCCCTTTCTTCCTTGGTCACCCGCAGCAGTGAGATATCTTCCAGGACGAACAGCTACAGAGAATGTTGGGATAGTGTTCAGTGTAGGGTTTCCGCCACTGCGCTGCGCTCCCCCGAGGCCATGGTAACCCATAGGACAGCACGGCAGGGAACCAATCATTCCCCCTGCATCCCGAGATTACTCACCATGGCAGGGGCTCCTGTGGGTTCTGTGCGCTCTCTCTCGGACAGGCAGAGTGTGGCTTTATTTGGACAGGGAATGAAGGGGACTCATTGCCCTGTCTGTTGTGTACAAGGATGCCTGTGTTAAATGTTTCATTTTGCCTGTGTAGGTTCGACCTTGAGCCCTCTGCCATCACTGTTATCAGCAGCTGACAGACTAAGATGACTCAGGAAGAGGCCACATAAGAGCAAAGAGGATTTAGTACAACAAGTAATGCAACAGTCTGTACAAGAGAATCGAATTGCACAAAAGTGGAGGGAGACAGAGAGCAAGTTGAGGGAGAAATCGCACCAGGAGAACGCAAGTCACCGGTGGGAAATCGCCGATAAACTCTTTTCATTAATGGAGCGGCAAGTAGAGACTGTGTAGCAGATCGCTGACTTGCAGGAGGATCAGTACTGTGCTCTCCACCCCCTTTATCAGTTGCCCCAAAACCCTTCCCTTTCTGGCCCTCTGTCCCCTCCAGCCCAATAGCACCAGCTTCCAGGTTATTACCACTCACAGCTGCCTCCAACCCCTGTGTCTTCACCGAACAACCCCCAAACCCAGGACCCTTATTCACCGCATTCAGCACCTGATAACATGCCTTATTGTCATCCAGAAATGGGGTTTGGAGGACACAGCAATTCAGAGAGCATTGCAGAGTATGAGATTCGGACATACTCCAATCTCTGACTGACCCCACCCCACCCCACCCCAATCGCATCCCACCCACGTCCCCCACACATTCTGCATAACCTTTCATTTCAGCAACTGAAGTAGCTGTTCAATAAATGAATTGTCTTTTTAGTAAATGGGTTTTTTTGTTCAGAGTACATAGATTATTATTGCCTAAAGAAAACCACATGCCATCCTATGAAAAGAATGAGCTCTACCTCTGCACTTCCCATTAGAACTGGCTTTCAGCCTCAAAATGCTCCCTTCAAGGCATCCCTGATCCTTGCAGCCTCACGTTGGGCCCCTCTGAGAGCCCTGCTCTCTGGCTGTGCATATGTGACATCCAGGTGTTGAACCTCCGAGGACCGTGCCTGAGTGAAGCCTTCACCCTTCCGCTCACACAGATTATGTAGGGCACAGCATGCAGAAATAACCGCGGACATACTTCCCTCAGCCAAGTCTAGCTTCCCATAAAGACAACGCCAGCATGCTTTGAAACGCCCAAAAGCACACTCCACAGCCATTCGACACTGGCTAAGCCTGTAGTTGAACCTTTCCTGGCTGCTGTCCAGGCTCCCTGTGTAGGTTTTCATGAGCCAGGGCATTAAAGAGTAAGCGGGGTCGCTAAGAATCACGATGGGCATTTTGACTTCCCCCACGGGGATCCTCTGGTCTGGGAAAAAAGTCCCGGCTTGCAGCTTCTTGAACAGGCTGGTGTTGCGGAAGATGTGTGCGTCATGCACCTTTCCAGACCAGCCTGCGTTAATGTCAGTAAAATGCCCACAGTGATCCACAAGCGCCTGGAGAACCATGGAGCAGTACCTGTTTTGGTTAATGTACTCATCTGCTAGGTGGTCGGGCAGCAGAATAGGTATATGGGTCCCATCTATCGCCCCTCCACAGTTAGGGAAACCCATTTCTTCAAAGCCATCCACGATGTCATGCACATTACCAAGAGTTACGATTTTTTGTAGCAGGATGCGATTAATGGCCCTGCACACTTGCATCAACATGACTCCAACAGTTGACTTTCCCAAGCCAGAGTGGTTGGCCACCAATAGGTAGTGTGACAGAGTCAGTCCAGAAGGGTATAAGAGAGTGCTGGAAGGCAGGTATGTCAGCCTCAGGATGTGCAGGTCCCTGTTCCCTGGATAGCCAAAGAAAGGCTACTCCAGGCCAGTCAAGATACCTGGGACCAATTAAGAAGCTTCTAGAAAGCAGCAGAAATAGCTAGCCTAATTGGGACACCTGAAGCCAATCAGGGGCTGGCTGAAACCAGTTAAAAACCCTCCCAGTTAGTCAGGTGGGTGTGGATGTCAGGAGCTGTGGAAGAAAGTTGTGCTGTTGGTGAGACTGAGTGGTAGACAACATATCCTATGCAAGGAAGGAGGCCCTGAGGTAAGGGTGAAGTGGAGTTTGAAGAAGCGGGGACTGCTGTGGGGAAGTAGCCCAGGGAATTGTATTGTGTTTTGTGGCTGAAAGGTCAGCCATCTTTTCTGATACTATTAGGGTCCCTGGGCTGGAGTCCGGAGTAGAGGGCGGGCCTGGGCGTCCCTCTTTCTGCCTCCCCTAATTAGTTACTGAGAAAGGGAGGTCACTCTGGGGCCTAGATGAGTTTCTGAGGCCCCTAAATCTGCCAGGATGCGCAGGATCCACAGACTCGGAACTTTGTCACAGTTGCTATCTGGGGTGGCCAGCTTCCAGACTACAATAGCCACTCGCTTTTCCACCGGGAGGGCAGCTCTCAATCTCGTATCCTTGCACTGCAGGACAGGGGCGAGTTTAGCACACAGTCCCATGAAAGTGGCTTTTCTCATGCAAAAGTTTTGCAGCCACTGCTCATCGTCCCAGACTTGCATGACAATGCGGTCTCACCAGTCAGCGCTAGTTTCCTGTGCCCAGAAATGGCGTTCCATGGCCGTGAGCATGTCCGTTAATGAGACAAGCAGTTTCATGTCAAATGCGTTCAGCAGCTCAATCTCGTTTTCAGACCCCCTCACTGTCACCTTGCATGTCGAGGATTAACTCCACTACATTGCGAGATGTGCTGGCAAGACTCATCAGCATGTTCCTCAGCAGTTCAAGCTCCATTACGGCAGACCAAAATGGACGACAGCACGCACCTCGCTGAAACCATTGAAAGATGGCGCCAGAGGTGGACGGAAACACAGGGATTGCTGGGATGTGACACGAAGCATCAAGGGGAGTTGGAACAGGATGCAGAATGCCCCACAAGCAACGCCCCCCTTCCCACAAGGCATTGCGCAAGATCGGGAAGAAGTGCTCTGTGGGATACCTCCCTAATGCGCTGCTCGCAATGCCGCCTGAAGTGCTGCAAACGTGGCCACACTATACTGCTGGCAGGTCTCAGTGTGGACATGCTATATTGCTATACCAATAGCTGTATACCAGGGTAGGTATAACCAAAACTGCTTTAAACCTGTAAGTGTAACCAAGCCCTGAATCTGCAGAGCAGAACAGTTGTGCTGTTAGAATCCAGCCTGGGAATTAGTAACAGTTAAAAATTTTAAAACTTGTAAGCTGGCTCCTAAATATGGAAATGCAAATTGCCTGACTGACTGGGGGACGAAAAACTTGCTAATGGTGGTTAGCAAAGAAAGCACAGCCAGTCAGCCAGTGAACTCTATTAAGCAAGAGAGATCAGGGCTTAAGGGAAGCCACAAAGTAACCCTAAAAGGTCCAAACCCAAATGGTATTGAGCCAAAGGTTTGTAACAAACATAAGGGTACATGAACACTTGCAATAAATTTGTTGTTATTGCTAATGGTAATTTGTGTAGTGTTGTGTTGTTATTATCAAAAACTGAAAGACTGTGCCTAATCTTTTGAAAAATCTCTTGAATATGTTAAAAGGAATACATAAAAACACACTTTATGTTAAAAGGCCTTGTTACACTAATGTTTCACAGTTAGTGCCTATAAACAGTATTAAAACTTTTCACAAGAGAAAAAATATTCCAGACTTAATGTGCTGTATGAAGAGGGAAAACTGAGGTACACCACCTCATAAATTTAATGAATAAACAGTAAGGGGTTAATTCACTAGCCCAACTAAGGTGATTCTTCTAAAAGTGGTATTATTATTAAGCAATAATGTCCCCACCAAGGGGGAAGTGGAAATTGTTTCTTTTGTTTTTCAGACACTACAAGCAAGCTGAAACCAGCAAAAGAATAACCCAGAATACCATGGATCTATGTTTTGTGTTGTTTGTCTGTGGTGTTTGTCATCTTGCTAGCATTGTTATGTTTCAATGAACAAAAAGCCTCATAATGTGGGTGGGAAATGGCTTCAAAAGACTAACCTGGGGAGGAAGGAAAGCTATTAAACACCAGAAGTAGTAAAAACATTTCACTAGAATCGGGTATGGTAAACAAACTACTGTATAATAAACAATGTGTATGTGTTCATTCTTAAAAAGAAATGTTTTGGAAGGATGGAAGTGTTAGCAACCTTCCAATTAACAAATGTAAATGTAATCTCAGTTTACTTTAAATACTAATTTAGCTAAATTCTCTGTCGTTCTTGGCAGAAAGTTACCAATCACCTGTTAAAAGGTAAAAAAGCTAACAATGTAGCAAACGCCAAACCGGTCATATTATACATGCAAACTAAAAACATATTAAAAATTGCCACTGCAGAAAGACAGACAGATAACAGCTTACCATTGGTATAAGTTTTTACAAACTGGTTTCCCACTTCCAAAGGTATATGGTCAATTATGCTTCATCCATTGTAATTTGTGTTGGTATTATCCCCACTTTGCCTAATTGAAATGTTATGTATGTGTTGCTGAATAAAAAAAAAAGTTTGTCTCAATATGTAGCTACAAAACAATTATATAAAAAAACGACCCACTTAAGAATTGTTCTTGAGGCATCAAAAAGGGGATATGTAGGAGCAGGATTTTATAATTGTACTAATAGTTATAAGAATTGATGTAAACTTTAATTTCATTCTATAACAGAAAGGAATGACTGTCTGAAACTGTGTGATGTTCCCAGTATGCATTACAGTTAGGACCTATTATGAAGTTTAGTTAGTAAGAGACAAGATTTTGTATTGTGTCTATGATAAATAAATTACAGAAATGTTGAGGGCCTAAAGCCCCCAATGTAAATTGTTTTAGTTATAAGATTTAGTAAGGCTCAATTTACAATGTATTTTGTATTTTGCTACCTTTAAAGATTTCTCTAAGAGATTGTGTGATTGTTTGTGTGAAAGAGGAATGCATGCATCAGGAAGAGATAAGTGTGAAGCCCCATCACAAATATCCAAAAGGGGTCAAGAAAAGAGAGAGACTTAAAAAGACCAGGAGACAATCAAAAAACATCCATTGTATTGGATGCTAAACATGTTATGTAGCACTGACGACCTCAGAGGTCAGCAGGTACCCCCAAAGGCAAGACAACAAATAGAAAATAATGATGGGAAGCCCGACATAACCATCAAAGGATGACAGAGGGGAAACCCCAAGATTAACACCATTTAACAACTAATGATTACAAGATGACATTGCAAAATGCATGGACTCAAATGGAAATTTACAGGTATAAAGCTTAGGTGTTTTGCCATGAAACTCTGGGTTAGTCCTGCAAAGCTTCGCAGCATCAGATCATGACCAACAGAAACCCCCCAGAAGTGACAAAGAGTCCTGTGGCACCTTAAAGACTAACTAAAGTCTTAGAGCATAAGCTTTCGTGGGCTAAGACTTTAGTTAGTCTTTAAGGTGCCACAGGACTCTTTGTCACTTCTGCAATTCCAGACTAACACGGCTACCCCTCTGATTCAGAAACCCCCCAGCTTCTCACTCGTGCTCAATCTAACTGGCCATTAGATTGACTTGAGCTACAACAAGAGACTGGTAACTATGAAGATCAACCGGCAGGGGGTGGGGGTGGGGGTGTGTGTGTGTGAAGAGCATATGCTAACTATGCTGTATTCTTAATACAGTATGGCGTATTGCCTTCCTCTTATAAAAGATCCCGTGTGCTTTGTATAGCATAACACAGCCTTCCCTACCAAGCCCTCTGTACAATTTTGCAACCCCAATATGGCCCACACCTGACCTAACCATACCAGCCATGTTGTCAGGGGCTCGTTCACATGCACATCTACCAGTGTGATATACCCCATCATGTGCCAGCAATGCCCCTCAGCCATGTACATTGGCCAGACCAGACACTCTCTATGCAAAATAATAAATGGACACAAATCTGACACCAGGAATCATAACATTCAAAAACCACTAGAAACCACTTCAATCTCTCTGATCACTCAGTAACAGATCTAAGAGTGGCAATTGTTCAACAAAAAAACTTCAAAAACAGACTCTAACATGAAATTGCAGAACTGGAATTAATTTGCAAACTGGACACCATCAAATTAGGCCTGAATAAAGACTGGGAGCTGCTGGGTCACTACAAAAAATAATTTTCCCTCTGTTGACTTCAGCTCTGGGTCATTACAAAACCTAAACCTAATTTCTCCAATACTAAGTTCCCCTTCTGCTACTCACACCTTCTTAGCAACTATCTGAAATGGGCAACTCTCATTACCACTTCAAAAGTTATTTTTTCTCCCTTAGTATCCTGCTATTAATTGAATTGTCTCATTAGACTGACCTCACACTTGGTAAGGCAACCCACATCTGTTCATGTATTTATACCTCCTCCTGTATTTTCTACTCTATGCATCTGATGAAGTGGGTTCTAGCCCACGAAAGCTTATGCCCAACTAAATTTGTTGGTCTCTAAGGTGCCACAAGGTGTTTTTGCTGATATAGACTAATACGGCCACCACTCTGTAACCAGGCACCATAGAAACACCCAAGAGGAAATCAAGAATTCTGTCTTCAGAACCAGGTTTGAATAGAGGATATTGAATCAGACCCGGGGGTCATGTACCGAACAATGAGGATACAAAGAAACACAGCTACTCAGTGAACAAGCCCCATCCATCCTGTGTGCTGAATGAGGCAGGGACCCTGTGAAAAAACTCTGTGATCATGTAATTAAAGACCTGATCATAATGCACAAGAGGAGCGAATTTAGATTGCTCTGGCATCCTGAACCCTGGCATTTCCTAACTTGGTAGATCTTGACACTGCAACCTCAGTGTTCTTTTAATGTAGCTGTTTCAAACAAAACAGCTTAATCAATACGTTTCTCATGCAAGAAAATTTGGCTCTTTAGAAAACACACACAGCTTGTCAGAGAAGCTTCTGATAAAGAGCAGGAATACTTTACTTTATTTTGTATAAGAAATGTTTTATTATCTTTTCAATCATACCACCCATGGAAAAACAAGGTATTAGTTACATCACACAATGTGCAAACCCAATACCACTATCAGAAGCTCCCACTACCCCACTCTTTCCTCTCTACTTCAAGAAGCTACGTTATGGTAATGAATTCAAACCACCAAAAGACAATATTCTCTGCTGTTCATCAGACTGCTAAGTACCAATGCAACCTTGTGTGGCCATTTATGCTGGTGAAGAGCAAGTGCAAAGTGGATGGATTTTCACTCGAGTGAAAATTGACACCAGTGCAATGAGAGTGCTGAGTGGAAATGAATAACTGAGAAGACAGTGGCTGAAAAGGCTTACAATAAATAAGAATAATAATAACAACAGACCAGGAGATCTCAGGAGCGTCTTAGGCTATTTGAAGCTGATCAACATGTGTCTCATGGATAGACTTTCTTTGCCAAACATACAGCCACAACACCACCCCAGAACAACAAGAATGATTAAGGTTCCAGCAAGCACTTGTGAAACATACCAGCTTATCCAACCAAATTAATGAGCAGCACTCATGGTGCCAAATAAAGTCCTATTATAATTTATTTGCTGGCTAGATCTCCACTAATCAGCTGGCATAAAGCACAACTGTCACTGACAAAGAAGATCTAGACCCCTGCCACTTTGGTACAGCAGGAAATGTTCACAGGATTCTCTTCCAGCAGCAAGAGACATCAGCGCATTGGAGCCTGTGGGTCTGGACAAATTTGCTCCATCATTTCCTATTTTGTTGCTTTCAGAGTTTTTTGAGAATTAAATGTCTCTCTCCAATCTTGAGTATTCTGCCTCATTGGCTCAAAAAGGCAAATACTTGTTATGCAACAGTTCATAGATTGCAAGGCCAGAAGGGGAGTCAGCAACCGTGACAAACTGGGAATTGTTTGTAATGTTTTTACGAATACCGTGCGTGCAAGTGACTCACTTGTCTAGGGATACTGAGTGCAAAAAACGTTAAACAGCTCTTCCTGGGGCAGAGCAAGGGACAGGATGGGTGTGTGTCACACAGCCGGGTGGGGAGCTTATAAACGGGTCCTTAAAGGACTAGCTGAAACCAACCCATAACAATGAAGATTGGCAAAACAGATCGGCAAAACAGTGGGAACCCCAATTGTCGGACCTACTAGCAATCAGCGGCCAAGAGGAAGCAAATCTTCCCTCATCTCTCTGCACAGAAGCACAGCAAAAGCCTGGAGCTGGAGAACAATAGATTAAGTGTGTTGCAAAAACTGCTTATTTCCTTTGGAGTTCAGTCCAATATACCTCAAAGGACAGGCATAACTCAGTAGACTTCTGGAAAAACAAGATTTATTGCAAGCAATAAGGAGTCAGAAGGGGTTATCACCCAAACAACTGGCCCACCTCAATACATGTGTGAGGATATTTTATACCCCTGTGTTGATAAGGGAGGGGGACTTTCAATCCACTTACACAGGTGGGAACACTTAATGGCTATTACATCCATTGTTGGTCTTAATCTATTTCATTTACATGTCTGGTAAACAGGAGGTTCAAAACACTTAGGGGTACTCAGATACTATGATGCCTGCACATCTGTGACAGGGTGAATGCAAGTTTAAAATGCATGTTAAACTAGGGGTCAATAGTACATATACAGGGAGTGAGATTATAAGTCTAAGGTTATTTTAAAATCATACTACAACATTCTAAGTTACATTTTCCTAACAATCTTTTTCTTAACAAGTGCAGGGCCAGCAGCTCTAGGGTGACCAGCTGTCTCTGTTTTATAGGGACAGTCCCAATATTTGGAGGGAGGTTCTTATATAGGCTCCTATTACCCCCCACTCCCTGTCCTGATTTTTCACACTTGCTGTCTGGTCACCCTAAGCAGCTTTCACAGATAGAGGGAAAGAAAACTAAAATGGATTCAATAACAACTTGGCTGGGGAGGAGCCTCATGCTGGCCAGTCTAAACTCTAGCTCGGGGGTTATCAAACTGGGGGTCAGGACCGTGAGGTGATTACATGGAGGGGGTCGCTATTACATGTGAGCTGTCAACCTCCACCCTAAACCCCTCTTTGTCTGCAATATTCACAATGGTGTTAAAATATTTAAAAGTGTTTTTAATTTATAAGGGGGTTCACACTCAGAGGCTTGCTATGTGAAAGGGGTGACCAGTACAAAAGTTTGAGAACCAGTGTGCTAGCTTTACCTTTGCTTCTCTCTGCCAACTCAGGGCCTTGAAATGCTGTGCACCAGCCACAGATCCTTATTTGGTTTGCAAAGGCTGCCCCATATCCCTGCACAATACATTTTCAGGAGCACTGATCCTCTGAGGAGGATGCCTGTCTCTGTTGGACTTGCTGAGCAGAGCTCTCCACATGAAGTACAAGGGCTAGATACTTACAGATTATGATCAAGTCACCTCTGAACCATTCAGATAAGGTTTTGGCTCATTCAGTTGCCCTATTAGCTGGGTGAGTGGCAATAAAATATGAAACAAATGGTGCAAAAAATAATGTTTCTCCGGGGTTCCAAAAGAATCCAATTATTCCTCATTTGATTCTGGCATGTTGCTTTCCTGGGCTGTTTTTAAAGTGTCAATGCAATTAAGAAGGTGGAATCAGTGTTTTTGCATTTCTTTACAGTGTGAGGATTCTCACATGTGAATTTTGCTTGTTGAGCTTCAGGACTATCTGCTAAGATGTTTTGTTAATAAATGGGACTTTGAGTGAAACTCACCCAGGTGCAAGGTGGGTGGAGACTGGGTGGAAACTCATGCCAGGGAATCCACACCACTGCAAAGTGATTACCAGGTGGGTTGAATTACACATTGGTTGAGCGAGGACACAAAGTGGGAGAAATGAACATCAATACAAACAGGGTGAAAGTTCACACCAGTGCAAGATGAGCGTGAACTGGGTGGAAATTCACACTGGGGAATCCACAGCTTTGCAAGGTGGGTGGAAATTCACATCAATGCAGGGGCGGTGCAAACTGCTACCAGTTGGGTTCAAGAGTTTTCCATCCCATCTTGCGCTGGTGTAGTGATGAGGTGAGGGGCAAGAAATGGTGAACCAGATGCATGAAGCTCCTCGGGCATGGCTCTCAGTGATTTTTGGGGGTGCTTCCGTTGGGGCCCCTCCAGATTTATAGCCCTGGATCACAGATCAGAATCTCCTCCTTGGTGGTCGTGAGTTAATTCTGGGTCTTTTCTACCATGGGTTCCCATCTGGGAGCAGGGCTGAAGGCAGCTAACCCTGCCCCTGTTGAACTGCAGTTCTTGCTCACTCACTGATCTCTCCCTCCCCTCGCATTGACGCTGCTTGCGGGACAGTTCCGCCATGCATGTGGGGAAGCACCACATACATGTGCAAACACCTGTCTACACATGGATGGTCCTTCTTCACAAAGTCATTTGGATCGTTCTGAGCCGAAGCAAAGCAGGGAGAAACTCTTTACATCCAGGAGTGCAGAAAGGGTTGGACATGGAGATTTTGGCCACATCAGAACTTGGGAACGCAGCACCAGCCAGGCTGGATCTGACCCCAGCTGCATCTTGCTCAGTCCCCAACACTGCCCAGCAACAGCTGCTCCCCATGAAAGCACCAGGACCAAGTCACAATGACATGTGCTTGGGTGCTTGGTCACCTGTCACAATCCCAGATGCCCCATGTTGGCAACAGATGGGGAAACACAGTTGAGTGTACCCAGGGACTAGCTTAGACATGCCCATCCCCTATGAGTGCCACCTTCCTGATATTTCACCAAAAGGGGTTGGGCAAGGCCTCTGCTAAAGATTCAGAACCTACTGGTTAACAATAGAAGGATAGCCAGGCTGTGTCACAGCAATGGTCCATCTAGCCCAGTTCCTGTCTCTGACAGTGCCCAGTGCCAAGTGCTTCAGAGGGAATGAACAGAACAGGGCAATTCTATCCCCTGCTGTCCAGTCCCAGCTTCTGGCAGTCAGAGGTTTAGGGACACCCAGCACATGGGGTTACATCCCTGACCATCTTGGCTAATAGTCATTGATGGACCTATCCTCCATGTACTTATCTAGTCCTTTTCTGAACCCAGTTATACTTTTGGGCATCAAAGCATCTCCTGGCAACGAGTTCCACTGGTTGCCTGTACACTGTGTGTAGAAGTACTGCCTTATGTTTGTTCTAAACCTACTCTTTGGTTGTCATGGTTATTGTGGGATGCACATTCAGGAAACAGTCTAAGGGTATGTCTATATGTACAGTGCTGCTCCAGTATAGTTGCATCCCTGTAATACAAATATGGAAGATGCTTTATGCCGATGGGAGAGAGCTCTCTTGTTGGCATAAAAATCCACCTCTGCAAGCAGTAGGAGCTGCATTGGCGGGAGAAGCTCTCCTAGCGACACAGCACTGTGCACATCAGTGCTTATGTTGGTATAACTTATGTCACTTCAGGTGGTGGCATATTCACACCCCTGAATGACATACACTTTCTCAACATAGGCTGTAGTATAGACATAGTCTTCCGAGTCAAGTACTATGTAGAATATTGTGGCCAAAGCTGCTGGATGTGAAACTGGTCATCGGACGGGCGGGAGTGTTCTCAGACCTAACTCAGAGTGAGAACTGCCATCTTTAGCCCCAGTCTAGCCAAATGTTAAGAGCCTAGAAAACGGAGGCTGGCTTGGGCCTTTAAAAGCTCAAAAAAACCCAGGAAAAAGGACCCTGACTAGGAGGCCTAGCAAGGGCAAGCTGAAATTAATGAAATGCCCTGGTTGGAAAAAAAGACAAAAGGTCCAAAGCTATATAATATGGGAAACAAGGGCACAAGACGGCATCCGTTATGGAGGGGCACTGCCCACCTGCATGAATGCCTCATGCTGAAAGAATCCTAGCTCTTGAGTGGCCAAACATTGTTCAGATGGATTGACCACTGATGAGAGATACTTTCGTAGGCAGGACAGGAACTTGTTCCTAAGGAGGGGCTCTAGTAGATGGTGTTTTCTATTTTTGGTTGATCCGTAACAAGATGTTTCCGATCCTTCCACTCACTTCTATTTGAAGCTTTATCTTAAGCTCTGTCACATAAACTCCTAATTGGTTTTACTGCAGACACGGCCAGTGTTGGTGCCAAGGAGAAGCTAGTGCACAGGGGCCCCTGATTCTGCAGGGGCAGTGAATCAGTGCACATTGTGGTGTCCAGAAATCAAGGGCCTGGGCACTCAGTTGGATGCTGGGGGGTGTGCAGACATGTTGCGGGGGCTGACGAGTGCCATAGATTTAGCCACAGGGTATGTCTGCTCTGCCCCAAGGCCACACATAGGGAGCCAAAGGGCTGAGATGTGTAAATTGCTAGTCTGTGGTGGGGAAGAGCAGGGCTTGCGGAGCTTGGAGTGGTCACCAGCCAGTAATTTGGGGCCAGTTTTCCGCAGTGGGCATAGACAAGGCTCCCTCATAGTTGATTCACCCTCCACTCTCAGAAGTGTAACACTTTCCCCCGCCCAAAGGAAGTCCCCTCCTGCCCCCCCAGTCCTTAGTGCCTGCTTCATGCTTGAAAGCAGGGGGTGAGAGCCCTCCCCACAGCATCTTTGGTAAACAGAGGGAGATGACCCCACAGGGTGTGGGTGTGCATGCACTAGAGAACACTGAATATCTCTAAAAGTCCCATGGAGCTACAGCCCATTGACACCCACTGGAATCTGGCCCTCTGAGTCCCATGGAACTATGGCTGATTGACATCAGCTGGGATCTGGTTCCACACCCAGTCCAGCCCCTTCCCACGGTCCCTGCCCACAGCAGGAAGGGCACAGCCAGTCCCTAGAGTGCCACTCTCAACACACTACCCTGCCAGGACCAAAGCAACAGATGTCATTGTCCAGTGGCAGGCTGGGAGCTATGCCAGCCTGCCCCATCGGGCTGCCTGCTCCATCAGCAGGGCCTTTACTTTCAGGACCCTCTCCCAGCCCCACTCTAGTGCCCAGGGCTCCTTCCCCCACATATTCCAGTTCGCTCCCCTAACCCCCACATATGCTGCCCCAACCCCCTTTGTCTTCCAGCCTCTGTGCGCTCCCCGATCTGCCCCTCCCAGGGCAGCGAAGCCTTCAGTGGCTCCAACCCAGTAGATCAGCAGGGCGGGGCAGGGCTCCCCCGGGGGTCGCACAGTGCCCGGGCCTGGAGAGGAAGCAGGGGCCAGCCCGGGCAGGGTGCTCCGGCTCGCGGGCTCCGGACTGTTCTAAGCACTCACCGCCCACCTCACGCCACGATCCCCGCAGCTCCTGCCATCACCGCCAGCTGCTGTCCCACGCAGCCACTCGGGCAGACGCCTAGGCAGCCGGGGGCATCTCCTCCTGCCAGCTAGCCCGAGCACGGCGCCACAGCATCCCCACTGCGGAAAGGGGGCAGCAGAACAGGGGGGACTCTGTCGGGCGGCCAAGAGAGGGCGTCCTGGGATTGCCAGTGCCCCATGCGGTAAGGAGGGAGCTGAGTGAGGTCCTGGAGGGACGCCGGGGTCAGGGGCGAAGGCTGTGGCATATTTAGAGGTAGTGAGGCCCAGTGCACAGCTTCATTTTATGGTGGGGGAGACACTAACTCTCTTATCTCCCACCAGTTTTTCATTCTTTTTTCTTCATCCTCCTCCTGTATTATAAGTAAATGAAAATAAAGTGAGGTACCTTGATTGGGACAAGGGGGAGTGCGGGATTCGGGATCTGGGAGGGAGTTTGGGTGCTGGGTTTGAGCTCTAGTCTGGGGCAGGGGTTGGGATGTGGGAAAGGGTGAGGGATGTGGGCTCTGGGAGGAAGTTTGAGTGCAGGTTCTGGGCTGGGGCAGGTGTTTGGGGTGCAGGAGGGGCCAGGGGTGATGGTCACACCCATCTGGCAGTGGCTTCTAGGTGTGTGTGGGGGGGGTCTTTGCATGCTGCTTCTGAAGCTCAGGGCAGGGGCAACGCGCAGAGACACACACACGTCCCCTCCCTTCAGGGCTGCAGGGACATGCCGGCTGCTTCCAGGAGTGGCCTGGAAGGAGGGAAACAGCATGGGCAGGGAGATGCCTTAGCCTTGCTGCACTGCTGCTGGCACTTCTCTGCGCACCCCATGGGGAGAGGGGGGTAGCGGGTCTCCATGCGCTGCCTGGGGTGGGGGCAGCACACAGAACTGCTTTTCCCCTGCCAGGGGCACACAAAGATGTGCCAACAGCTGGCCACTTTCAGGAGCGGCATGGGGCCACCAACCATGGAATGCAGGCAGCCTGCCTGCCTCAGCCCTGCTGGCCGCCAGCTGGGCCTTGGGGGCAGGTTGTCAGATGAGATTTGTTCTGCTTTTTGGGGGCCCCCATCATTGGGGTTCCCGTGCCACCACACTGCTTGTTTCATGGTAAATCCACCACTGGGTGAAGGTGACTACACTCACCTATCTTCTGAGCGCTGGTTCCTACCCATGGACCTCGCCATCCCCAGAGCATTATCTGTACATCTGTCCCCAGACCCACTGGCTAGCTAGCCATCCAGACTCTGTCACTGGCAGGGCTGGATTACCCAATAGGCAGACTAAGCACATGCTTAGGGCACCAGCAAACCAGGGGGCACCAAAAAAAGAGATTTTTTTTAAAATTCGATATTTCAAAAAAAGCATCGAAGTAGTCGTCATGGGAAAAATCAGAACTTTGTTAGACTTCCTTACACTCCGGTGGCAGTAAGTTTTTTCTCAACAGTCCAGTTATTTATACATTTTTCTCTGCCTCAACACACCGATGAGCAGTTCTTAAAACATATTTGGGCAATGACCATGTGTTGAAATATCTTTCTAATACTCGCTGGGAGGCACTTGCTGTGGCAACAAGTGCAATTCTGGAGTCCTGCTCAAAAACTGTGACTACATTAGAAAGTATAGCTGAAGACCAGTCATGAAAGGGAGAAACTATGCAAGAGGCAGAAAACATTGCAAACAAGATGCAAGAATTAGAGTTTGTATTCATGTTGACCATGTGGAATGAAATTTTACAACACTTTTACCACACAAGTAAAGCTCTCCAAGAAAAAGAATTGGATCTGAAAACATGTGCAGACCTCTGTCAATCATTAGCAGACTACTTACACACTTGGAGGAATGATTTTGAAAGATTTGAAGACATATCAAAAGATATCTTGCCTGATACTAACTACAAAGAAGCCCAGTCCCACAAGCAAATCAGGAAAAAACAAGCAAATGATAGCAGTGCAACAGAAACAGCATTGAATCCTAGAGACAAATTTCACATATCTACTTACTATGCTATAATTGATATACTTGAAGCTCATATGAAGACGAGAGGTGAAGTTTACAAAGAAGTATCAAGTAGATTTTCTTTTCTAAACGATATGGACTTATCTGATGAACAATATTCACAAGGTTCCCATAAGCTAATTGACTCATACCCTGTTGACTTGAACATGAATCTCTGTGGAGAAGTATGGCAGTTCCACTGTTATATGTGCGCAAAGTTTAATGGAACAGGAAAAATGAAATTCAGTCTCATTGATCTTCATGACACAATATTTCTAACATTGATAATTACTAACTGCTCCACAGAATACTCTTTTTCTCAGCTGAAAAGAATAAAAAACCCTCAGAGAACAACAATGTGTCAGGACAGACTTGATTCACTTTCCCTAGTGTGTATGGAAGCGGACATACTTTGTCGAGTCAGCTTCGATTAACTTATCCAGAATTTTGCAATCAGAAAATCTAGAAAGAAGCTATTTTAATTTCAGCATACATGTAAGTTTTGTGTCATTTTGAAAAATAAAATTTTGTTTTACGGTATAGTATTGTTTTTATTTTGAATTACATATGGGGGGTACCATAATCTTTTCAGTTCTTAGGGCCTCTAAAGGTCTTAATCTGGCCCTGGTCACTAGCCTTCCCCAGAGCACCATCTGTCCATCTATACCTATAACACCAGCTAACTAGCTATCCAGAACCTCTCGCTAGTCATGCCCAAAGCATCATCCATCCATCTGTCCCCATACCCACTGGCTAGCTCACCATCCAGTCCCTCTTGCTAACCTTCCCTTGAAGTCTTTAAACCACGATTGGTGGACTTCAATAGCTCAGAAGTAAGTGAGAGGTTTATTGCAGGAGTGGGTAGGTGAGATTCTGTGGCCTGCGCTGTGCAGGAGGTCAGACTAGATGATCATAATGGTCCCTTCTGACCTTAAAGTCTATGAGTCTATGAGCATCTTCAAGGTAGGCATCCCTCCCTCTCTCTCTCTCTCTCTCTCTCTCTCCCCCGATACATACTAGCAATCTACCAATATATATAGTGGTCAAACTGGTGGTGAGTGCAAGCTGAAGTGAAGGAGATTACATGGTAAGGAACTCTTTGCTGGGAAGCAGTGTTTCTGAAACAGATTTTGGGGTAGGGATAGAAAATCAGCTGAACGTGAGCTCCCAGTGTGACACTGCAGCCAACAAGCCTAATACGATCCTGGGATGCATAAACAGCAGAATCTTGAGGAGGAGCAGGGAGGCTATTGTATTTGGCTCTGGTGTGACCGGTGCTGAAATCCTGTGTCCAGTTCTGGTGCCTACAACTCAAGAGGGATGTTGATACATTGGAGAGGCGTCAGAGAAGAGCCATGAGAATGATTAAGGGATTGGAAAACCTGCCTTATAGTGATTGACTCCCAAGAGCTCAATTTATTTAGCTTAACAAAGAGAAGGCTAAGGGGCAAGTTGATCACAGTCTATAAGTACCCACATGGGGAACAAATATTTAGTAATGGGCTCTTTGGTCTAACACCATCCAATGTCTGGAAGCTGAAGCTAGACAAATACATCCTGGAAATAAGGGGTAATTTTTAACAGTGAGAGTAAATACCCTGTGTTTGTGCCACATGGCTACATCACATGAGCCCCAAAGCCGGGATCACAAACTGCACTGTGGGGAGCCCTGCCTGGATTCCCACCAGCCTCCCGGTCACAGCCCTGCAGACGGATCCTCCATGATTGGGACTTATGGAAATGCTCAGAGTAAACAATTCAGTGGGAACAATTTGTTGGGCTCTGAGGGCATCTGCTGCTTGGCTGCTGTTTCTTTTTCAGTAGCACCTAGAGATCAGAGCCCCATTGTGCCAGGTGCTGCCCAGACACACAGTGAGAGACCGGCCCTGCCCCAGCTGAGATCAGGCTCCCATAGGGCCTGGCAGTGCACAGACACAAAGCAAGAGACAGGCCCTTCACCAAGTGAGATCAGGGCCCCTTTGCACCCAGTACTGCCCAGACACACAGGACCTGCCCCAGCTGAGATTAGGGCCCTGTTGTGCCAGGCACTGCACAAACACAGTGAGAGTCAGGCCCTGCCCCAAAGAGCTCACACTCCAAATAGCCAAAGCAGATGGGAAAACCGAGGCACAGAGCAGGACAGTGACTTGCCCAGAGTTACCCAGCAGGGGCAGGACTAGATCTCAGTCTCCTGAGCAGCAGGCTAGTGATTTAGCCCTGGGCTGTTCTGCCTCTAACCCCCAGCCCTGTCTCTACAATTCCACAGGGGCTCTGGAGTGCTGCGTCTGAGTCACCCTGCCAAGGGGCTCCAGATCTTCAGTGCCCCTCCCAGTGGGAGCCAGTCCCATGGGCTCCATTTCTATCTAACCCTCTGTCTACCTATCTCAGGGGTGGGCAAACTTTTTGGCCTGAGGGCCACATCAGGGTTCCAAAATTGTACGGAGAGCTGGGTAGGGAAGGCTGTGCCTCCCCAAACAGCCTGGCTCCACCCCCTCTCCAACCCCTCCCACCTCCCGCCCCCTGACTGCCCCCCTCTGAACCCCCAACCCATCCAACCACCCCGCTCCTTGTCCCCTGACCGCCCCTCCAAAGACCCCCACTCCTAACCATCCCCATGGAAGCCTCCCCAGCCAGGAGCTCGGGGGCTGGGCAGGAGGGCAGATGTGGTCCGTGGCTATATTTTGCCCACCCCGATTTATCTCCATATACAATCATCTATCTGAATTTCTATCTATCTCATAAGCCTCTGTTTATGGATCCCCCTGCCCCATAGAGATCCATTTATCTATCACACCCCCTTATCCAGCTGTCCATCTGTCTACTAAATGGCAAAAATCTTTGTTACTGCCCAGTGACAATTGCTATCTCTGCCTCTTGCCCTCCTGGAACATCAAGCTCAGACAAACTTAAACCTCTGAAAACCAGGAACTACAGCATGAAGGTAAACATTCATGTAACCTTAACTTTGCCCCCCGGAGCCAGATGGAGTAACTGGCGATTCTCTGCATGCATGCCAGTTGCAGTCACTGATCTAGGTGTTGCTGTACTGAATGGTGGAGTGGTTGGCGGGTGTAACTTGGCAGAGCTGAGATTGTGACCTAAGGGGGTGGGACCTCTCAAGGTGAGCCCCTCTTTCTGCCCCCTGTGTGTGATCAAAGGAAAGAGGTGTGTGGGTGGGACACTTTTGGGGGTTAGCTAAGGTTCTGGGAGGAATCACTGCCACCTGCTGACAGCAGGAGGGAGCCCTGTCTGTGCCCACCACAGGAAACCCACCCCAGCCACCAGCTGCTGGCAACGCAGTCACTCCACACCGCGATCCACGAGCCCGGCTCTTTCCCACTGCAGGCTAGCAACTGACACACCTCACTTTGCTACACTCGGGTGCCCAGTCCACCATGTGCACTGATCTGCTGCCCCAGGGTACTGGATTTGGTTCAACACTCTCCTGAGCACAGGGCACTTTGACCTGTTTAGAGCAGAACCAAACTGAGGTTTATTAAACAGAGCTAGAGGGAAAGATTCAAATAAATGTGGGTGAAAGGAGTTGTAAACATCAGGTTACAGGAAAGAGAAAAACATCAGCTGCAATCAGTAGACTGTACTTATTAACTAGTCCTTTTCTTGTTATGGTACATGGTGTCACAGACTCATGGGTCATGCCCACTCTTGGCCTTGTAAGGTCCCTGGGGGGAACTCCCTGCAGTGAGACAGCCCTTCTCAGGGGTCCACTCTCTCAGGAGTTAAGCCCCTCCATCTCCTGGAACCACACCTCTCTGAGCCTTTAGCATGCCTGTCTCTGCCGTGGGCCCCTTCAGGAGTCCACTCACTCTGGACCCCAGGGTCCTCCACTCCCAGAGGAATAATACAACCCCGTTCTCTAGACCAGAGTGACTCTCAGCCAGAGTAAAGCAGAAGGATTTATTGGGTATCTGAACACAGCAGAGAAAACTCTCAGAGCCCTGAGGCCTGGCATCTCCTGCATCCAGGTGGGCTCTGCCTGCTCTTTCCCTAGTCCAGAAACCCCGCGCTTTCCAGCTGGGCATCTGATATCACCTCCCCCAAACCCCACCTCTGTCCATTGTCTTCTGTCCAGGTAAACAGGGTTGCCTGGGCCTCCTCTCCTCTCAGCCTCTCCTCTCATCCATCCTTTGTTCCCCACTGGCTGAAGCTGACTGGCCAAGTCACCAGGGTCCTCTCTCTACAGCCCATTCAGGGTCGGCTCCAGGCACCAGCACAGCAAGCATGAGCATCAGCTCCGCTCCCAGCCTGAGGCATCAGTGAACACCAGGAAGGCTTTGTTAAAACCCAGGATTACCAATGCTGGGCTTTGGATGAGTGCCCCCTTCAGCGCACAGAGAGCCCTCTGGCACTACTCAGTCCAGACTGCCTTGTCCAGCTTGCCCTTTCTTCAAAGCTCCGTGGAGCTAAAGTGGGGCACAAACCTCTGGTAATAGCCCATCATCCCACTGAAAGCCTGGAGCTGCTTCTTCCGGGGAGCAGGCCAATCCTTGATTGCCTCCACTATGGCCGGCTCCAGCTTCAGGTGGCTTCTCCCCACCTTGTGGCCCAGGCATGACACTTTTGCCATACCCACCTTGCTAAACCAGCTTTTATAGTCAGTCCTGCATCCAGGATGCAGCCCAGCCCCCTCTTCACCTGGGACACATGATCCTCCCAGGTTTGGCGAAATACACAGATATTGTCAATATGCATTAGACTAGAGCAAAATCCTCCATCTCCCTTAGTACAGTAATTGATTCACCAGATGCTGGAAGGTTGCAGGTGCCCCCTGGAGGCCAAAAGGCAGGACCAGGAACTTGAAAAGCCGTATTGGGGTGATGAAGGCAGACGTCACCCCGGCCAGTAGCCTTTGGTGAAATCCATGATAGTGAGGTACTGGGAGTCCCCAACTTATCTAAGATCTCGTCAGTCCTAGGCATGGGGAAGGCATCAGACATGGTGATGGCATTGAGCTTCCGATAGTCCACACAGAACCGGATCGACCCGTCCTTCTTGGGACCAACACCACAGGAGAGGCCCAGGGGCTGGAGAACGGCTGGATCATCCCTAAAGCCAGCATGTCTCCAACCTCTCTCTCCAGGTCCTGGGCTGCTTTCCCAGTGACCCTGAATGGGGAACACCTGATGGGAGGATTGGCTCCGGTCTCCACCCAGTGAACAGCCAGGTTTATGAGCCCAGATCAGTTGGAAAACAGCTTCAGGTATGAATGCAGCACCCCTCTGATCACAGCCTGGTGGGCAGGGTTTAGCTGGTCTGAGATGGGAGAAAACCCACCAAGGGATCCTCTCCCTTTTCCTCCCACTGCCCACACACAGCCAGCACCAACTTCTCCTGGTCCCACTATGGCTTCATTATGCTGACATGGTAACCCAGTGGCTGTGTGCCCAGTTGGACAGTTCCACTACATAGTTCACCTCATTTACCTGTCTGATGACCTTGAAGGGACCATCCCAGACAGCTTATTCTTCCTCACAGGGATGAGAAGCATCACCTGATCTGCGGTAGCACAGGAGCAGGCACATGCTGAGCGGTATTACCAGACCTTCTCCTTCCTTTGTGCCCTGGCTAGATTTCCCCTGGCCAAGCCCATGAGCTCAGTGAGCTTTTCCCGGAAGGTCAGTACATACTCCACCACTGATTCTCCACTGGGAGAGGCCTTCCCCTCCCACTCATCCCTCATGAAGTCCAGGGGTCCCCTCACTTGAACAGGAAAACACTGTGGATTCCTGGGGCACTTCCCTGTACACAAACAGTAGGTGGGAAAAATACTTTTTCCAGTCCTGCGTGGAGCAGGCATAACCACCTGGAAAGATACACTGAGACCACTGTACTTGTCACCAAGCGAACAGGAAGGGGACTTTCAAAATTCCAAAGCAATTTATGTGATGGGGATGATGTTTGGTCACCTGAGAATAGAGTTCAAACCGATGACCAGAGAAGTGAGAACAGGCATTGTGGGACACCTCCTGGAGGCCAATCACAGCATTGTAATCGACCATTGTGTCTACACTGACACCGCAGCTCTGGCCTGGCACAGAAAGCTCTACGCCTCTTGCTGGGGTGTTTTTTTTTTTTACAGTGTTATAACTGTGCAGTTTCTGCGCACTAAGTGGCTTGGCAGTGTGTACACCTTAGGAGCTATAGCACAGAAAGTTGCTTTACTGCCCAGAAACTTGCCAGTGTAGGCAACTGTACCTCTTCCACCTGCATCTACTCCAGACAGTAAAGAGCAGCTGTCTCCAGTGGTGTAACTTGTTGTCACGTTGATTGGATCAGCTCTCAGACCTCCTCTCTTCAGGTGCTACGTTTCACTCCCAGGCTTCAGATTTGGAATACAAGATCCGAGTTTTCCTTCATTCTACAGGTGTTTCCTGTACAAACATCTCGCAATAACCATGGCAATTAGCTAGACCATCGCTTTCAACATAGACCCCACACAATCCCCGTTGGGGAAACAGCGATAAAATCATAGAATCATAGAACTGGAAGGGACTTTGAGAGATCATCTTGTCCAGTCCCCTGAACTCAAGGCATGACTAAATATTATCTAGACCATTTCTGACAGGTGTTTGTCCAACCTGCTCTTTAAAATCCCCAATGATGGAGATTCCACAATCACCATTGGCAATTTATTCCAGTGCTTAACCACTCTGACAATTGGGAAGTTTTTTCTAATGTCCAACCTAAACCGCCCTTGCTGCAATTTAAGCTCATTGATTCTTGTCCTATCCTCAGAGGTTAAGAACATTTTTTCTGCCTCCTCCTTGTAACAACCTTTTATGTACTTGAAAACTGTTATCATATCCCCTCTCAATCTTCTCTTCTGCAGACTTTTCAAACCCAATTTTTTCAATCTTCCCTCTTAGGTCATGTTTTCTAGACATTTAATCGTGTTTGTTGCTCTTCTCTGGACTTTCTCCAATTTGTCCACATCTTTCCTGAAAAGTGGCACCCAGAACTGGACACAATACTCTAGTTGAGGCCTAATCAGCACAGAGTAGAATGGAAGAATTATTTCTTGTGTCTTGCTTACAATACTCCTGCTAATACATCCCAAAATGATGTTTGCTTTTTTTGCAACAGCATTACACTGTTGACTCATATTTAGCTTGTGATCCACCATGACCCCCAGATCGCTTTCCGAAGTATTCCTTCCTAGGCAATCATTTCCCATTTTGTATGGGTGCAAAATTTTGTATGGGTTCCTTCCCAAGTAGAGTACTTTGCATTTGTCCTTATTGAATTTCATCCTATTTACTTCAAACTATTTCTCCAGTTTTTCCAGATCATTTTGAATTTTACTGCCAAAGCACTTGCAACCCCTCCCAGCTTGGTATTGTCCACAAACTTTATAAGTGTACTCTCTATGCCATTATCTAAATCATTGATGAAGATATTGAACAGAACTGAACCCAGAACCAATCCCTGTGGGACCACATTCATTATGCCCTTCCAGCATGACTGTGAATCACTTAATATTACTCTCTGAGAACAATTTTCCAACCAGTTATGCAACCACCTTATAGTAGCTCCATCTAGGTTGTATTTCCCTAGTTTGTTATGAGGAGGTCATGTGAGACAGTATCAGAAGCCTTACTAAAGTCAAGATATACCACATCTACTACTTCCTCGCTATCCTCAAGGCTTGTTACCCTGTCAAAGAAAGCTATCGGGTTGGTTTGACATGATTTGTTCTTGACAAATCCATGCTGACTGTTATTTATCACCTTATTATCTTCTAGGTGTTTGTAAATTGATTCCTTAATTATTTGGGTACAGAAGTTAAGCTGACTGGTCAGTAAATCTCTGGGTTGTCCTTATTTCCTTTTTATAGATGGGCACTATATTTGCTCTTTTCCAGTCTTCTGGAGTGTCTCCTGTCTTCCATGGCTTTTCAGAGATAATTGCTAATGGCTCGGATATCTTCTCAGTCAAGCTCCTTGAATATTCTAGGATGCATTTCATCAGCTGTGGTGATTTGAAGACATTTAACTTGCAGAAGTAATTTTTGACTTGTTCTTTCTCTATTTTAGACTCCAATCCTACCTCATTTTCACAGACATTCACTATGTTAGACATCCAATTTCCACCAACCTTCTTGGTGAAAACCGAAACAGAGAAGTCATTAAGCACCTCTGCCGTTTCCACATTTCCTGTTATTGTCTTTCCCTCCTCATTGAGTAATGGGTCTACTCTGTCCTGGTCTTACTCATGCTTCTAATTTATTTGTAGAACATTTTCTTGTTTCCTTTTATGTCCCTAGTTAGTTTGATCTTGTTTTGTGCCTTGGTTTTTCTAATTTTGTCCCCACATACTTGTGCTATTTATTTATATTCACCCTTTGTAATTTTACCAAGTTTCCACTTTTTGTATGACTCTTTTTTCAGTTGTAGATCATTGAAGATCTCCTGGCTAACCCAGGATGGTCTCTTGCCATATTTCCTATCTTTCCTATACCATGGGATAGTTTGCTCTTGCACCCTTAATAATGTCTCCTTGAAAAACTGTCAGCTGTCTTCAATTGTTTTTCCCCTTATACTTACTTCCCATGGGATTTTACCTACCAACTCCCTGAGTTTGCTAAATTGTGCCTTCTTGAAATCCATTGTCTTTACTGGTCTTTTGTCCCTCTACGATTTCATGATCACTTTCACCCAAGTTGTCTTCCACTTTCAAATTCTCTAGTAGTTCCTCCCTATTTGTCAAAATCAAATCTAGAACAGCCTCTCCCCTAGTAGCTTTCTCCATCTTCTCACGTAGATGTAATATCCCTGCCAGCACACACCTGGACATCTCTGTGTTGCAGTATGTACCTGGGGAGAGCCGGTCTGCCTCATTTCCGTACGTTGTGTCACTAGCAGAGCACAGGGCATCTTGCCGTGGGGCTTGTCAGCAGTGAGGTGGGAGCTGTGGGTAGGGGGTGGGGTTAATGAAGGTTAAGTGAAGGTACAGTGGTAGATGGCATGGTGCACATCAGGGAGAAGGGCCAGTAAAAGGAACTGAAGGGGTTGTACAATTCAGCAGCTTTGGGATTCTTTTGGGGGAGCAGGCTCAGTATTTGAGTGTACTTTGGAATATACTTTGGTAATAAGAACAGCCATACTTGGTTAGACCAATGGTCCATCTAGCCCAGTATCCTGTCTTCCAACAGGGGCCAGTGCCAGGTGCTTCAGAGGGAATGGGCCAGTGCCAGGTGCTTCAGAGGGAATGGACAGAGATCCCCCACCGCTGTCATCCAGTCCCAGCTTCTGGAAGTTGGAGGTTTAGGGACACCACAGCATTGGGTAGCATCTCTGACCATCTTGACTAATAGCCATTGGTGAACCTATCTTCCATGAACTTATCTAGTTCTTTTTTGAACCTAGTTATTCTTTTGGCCTTCACACCAACCCCCAGCAACAAGTTCCACAGGTCAAGAGTGTGTTGTGTGAAAAAGTGCTTCCTTTTGTTTGTTTTAAACCTGCTAATTTCAACGAGTGACCCCTGGTTCTTGTGTCATGTGAAAGGGTAAAAAGCACTTTCCTATGCACTTTCTTCACCCCATTCATGATTTTATAGACCTCTGTCATATTTCCCCCATTCACCTCTTTTCTAAACAAAGGGCAAAGGCAGAGTGTGAGTCCATGTTATGGTTGTGGTGGGGTATTGCTCAAAGAGGACAGAGTTGGGGTTACATGGCACATACCTTAATTCTGGATTTCATCATTTTCAGAGGTTTGAGTTTTGCTGAACTTGTCATTCTAGAAGGGCACAAGATACTAACAGGCAACATTTACAAAGCTTTTTGCCATTTTAGTTCCTAGTTTTCTGAACAGAAAGTGAAACGTTGTTGGTAGGAGACAGCGGTTCTTTAAGGCGGTTGTCATTATTATGTGGATGTGCAGTTTGGTCATTTCTCTGGCAAAATCATGATAATAATACCAAGCTCTTAAACAGCACTTTTCATCAGGAGATCTCAAGGAGGGAACCATCATTAACCCTATTGTACAGATGGGAAAACTGCAGCACAGAGAGACAAAGTGTTGTGGTGTGATAGGGCTGGAGGTCCCACTCCTGTCTCTTTTCAAGCAACAAACCTCTGATCAATGGCTCCATGTCTAGTTGGCAGCTGGTATAAAGCAGAGTGCCCCAAAGGTCGCTCCTGGGGCCAGTTTTATTCAATATCTTTATCAATGATCTGGAGGATGGCGTGGACTGCACCCTCCGCAAGTATGCAGATGACACTAAACTGGGAGGAGTGGTAGATACGCTGGAGGGTAGGAATAGGATACAGAGGAACCTAGATAAATTGGAGGACTGGGCCAAAAGAAATTTGATGAGGTTCAACAAGGACAAGTGCAGAGTCTTGCATTTAGGATGGAAGAAGCTCATGCACTGCTACAGACTAGGGACCGAATGGCTAAGTAGCAGTTCTGTAGAAAAGGACCTAAGGGTTACAGTGGATGAGAAGCTAGACAAGAGTCAACAGTTTGCCTTTGTTGCCAAGAAGACTAACGGCATTTTGGGTTGTATAAGTAGGGGCATTACCAACAGATCGAGGGATGTGATCGTTCCCCTCTATTTGACATTGATGAGGCCTTATCTGGAGTATTGTGTCCAGTTTTGGGACCCACACTACAAGAAGGATGTGGAAAAATTGGAAAGAGTCCAGAGGAGGGCAACAAAAATGATTAGGGGCCTGGAGCACATGACTTATGAGGAGAGGCTGAGAGAACTGGGATTTAGTCTACAGAAGAGAAGACTGAGGGGAGATTTGATAGCTGCTTTCAACTAACTGAAAGGGGGATCCAGAGAGGTTGGATCTAGACTGTTCTCAGTGGTACCACGTGACAGAACAAGGAGCAGTGGTCTCAAGTTGCAGTGGGGGAGGTTTAGGTTGGATATTAGGAGAAACTTTTTCACTAGGGGGGTGGTAAAGCACTGGAATGGGTTACTTAAGAAGGTGGTAGAATCTTCTTCCTTAGAGGTTTTTAAGGTCAGGCTTGACAAAGCCCTGGCTGGGATGATTTAGTTGGGGTTGGTCCTGCTTTGAGCAGGAGGTTGGACTAGATGACCTCCTGAGGTCCCTTCCAAACCTGATATTCTATGATTCTATGAAACACCTTATGTTCTCCCCCCAAATCCTCTACAAACTGTGCAGCCCTGTATTTACAATCTTATCTAGTCCATAGTTCACTTGGCCAAGGATGGGGGAGGCAGAAGGTATCTTCCTCCTGAGAAATCTCTCCTGGCTCTGAAGAACCTGTCAGGCATACCCTTCCTGTGCCTTTTCCACCTCTTGTGTAATGGGTAAATAAGCCTTCTGTGGGCTCCTCAGCCCATCCCAATCTACCAATCAGGGCTCCTCCTGAGCAACTACTAGGACCTGCAGCGACAAGCATCAGCTGGTGTTGCCCAGCCCTATCTCACATGTGACCAAAGTCATCCAACAAGTCAGTGGCAGAGTCAGTAGTAGAGCCCAGGTTTCACAAGGCCCCGTCTACCATTGTCCCTACTAGGGCACACAGTTGCTCTGTGACTGTTATGTGCTCTCCTCCTCTCCACTCCACCCCCGCCGCCCCCCCCACACACACCTGCTCCTTCTGTACACATGGTTATGGTGGAATGGGGATAATGGTCCGGCTTTGAAATGTTTGGAGTGTGGAGTTGCTAAAAGGATGGCAAGAGAAATCTCAGACCTGGTCAATGGCCCAAGAATTTGACAGATTTATCACATGATAGTTACAAGAATTCAAGTTTGTGAGAGAAGACTTATGTGGATCTCTCCTCCCTTCCCCACCCACAATCTCTCACAACATGTACTCGTCTCCCTACAGTTTCAGTTCACCCTCCTCTGCTGTCCCATTAATAAAGCCATTAGCATTTGAGGAGCCAGGTGTGCACCAAAGAAGTTGGTAGAACTTTGTAAAATGTTCTTTTGGGAGGGGACTATATCTTGCGAACTTCTAGCTCAAAAGACCCCAAGTTCGGCTCACTAACCCTAGCGCTCGCCCACATGAGGCACGCCAAAGGTCAAGGCAATCTGACTAGCTGGGCAGATTTTTGACGACTTAGGAGAGTCGAGCATTAAACTGAAAGGTGATTGCGGATAGGAGTATACCTGGCAATTTACTACACTAGTGCGTGATCTGAGGGAAGGGCTCTCCACAACTCTCCACAGTGCAGTGGGCTCAGAGAAGTGGGACAGGGTCCATCTCCCAGTGTGACGCTCTCAACTGAAGGACAACACCCTGTGGAGATGAAAACAGTTTGAAACAATAGCTCAGGGAGGTCTCAGCTATTCGCTGCATATCAGTAAGTGTTCCCATCCCCCTGTGCCAGACCTGGAGAGCCTGTGATATGCATCAAGCATGTCCACTCTCAGTTCCTCAGCACTGTCCTTGGGGCATGCTCCCAGTTTGCCTGTTCTCAGCTTCACACCCAGAGGGACAGGGCAGCCCCAATCCTGGCACACATGGGGTTTAGGGAGACAGGCTCAGACCCCCATAGAGGGACAAGATCCCCCAGATTCCAGATGATCCCCAGATCCTGGGACACACACAAAGATAGGGAGAGATGCTCAGACCCCCAAAGAGAGGTAGCCCCTATATCCTGGCACCCATGGAAGAGTAATGGGGGGCTGGCAGCTGCCCCTATTCTCTCCTAGCCCCTTATCACTCACCCTCATGTCCACCTTCACAGTGCCTGCCTCCTCCCTTCCATCTCCACCTAAACCCCCTCCCCTGATCCACCAACTCTCTCCTACCCACCCAGCTTTATGTATCTCCCTTCCTAGAGTCACCCTCTCTTTACTGAACCCCAAACCCTCTCCCCCTATTCCCACCAATCACCTCCCAGCCAACATTTGCATATTTTTTGGGGGTCAAAATAATGCCAACCCCTTCTGAATATTTAGAAGCCTTCCAATTACATTTCCCTTCCTCTCAAACAAAACCTCTTGGCCATCTTGGAGCAAGGTGCCTCCTTTCTTCATTTCAGATTTCTGCCCTGGGCAGATATGAACTCTTAGTGCCTTGATGACACTGAGAATTAGCAGCTACAACAGACCCCCTTGAGAACCACTCACACACAACAGATCACAGCCACATTTCCACACCCCTAGCCACTCCCTCTACATATGCACGTCACTATTCATTTAGGCTGTGCCTACACTAGCATTTATGTCTGTAAAACTTTTGTCACTCAGGGGTGTGAAAAAACCATACACACTGTGAGTGACATAAGTGTTGCCAGCATAAGCACTCGTGTGCACAGCACTGTGTCAGTGGGAAATACTCTCCTGCCAACAATGCTACCTCTGCTCCTTGAGCTGGTTTTATGATGTTGACAGGAGAGCTCTCTCCTGTCAAATAACACAGCTACATGAGCACACAGAACAAGCAGCTGGGTGCTGTAAGCTTGTAAGTGTAGACATGGCCTTAGCCCTGCTAGGCATGCACCTAACTGGAGAACCAAACCCTTTGACTTTTAACATCGTAATTTGATTCTCCACACCTCCCCTCAGGACTGGGGATACATGTACTGAACAGCAGAGGGGTTGGCTGAAGAGGCTTGGCAGAGCTGTGATTGTGACGTGAGGTGCCCTGGAGGCTGTGCCCCTCTGAGGGTGTAAGTGAGCCTCTCTCCCAGCTCCCCATGTGTGTGGTCACAGGCACAGCCTCATGATGTTGTGTACGTCATGTCACTAGTGGGCCACAGGGGCGTCTTGACGTGGGGATTGTCAGCAGTGAGGTGGGAGCTACGAGTGGGCAGTGGGGTTAATGAAGGTTAAGTGAGCGTATGGTGTTAGAGAGCATCATGGTCACAGGCAATCAGCTATCTGTCCACTGATCCACCTGTCTCCATAGCTATTGATTGATCAGTCTTTCTATCCAACTATCTGTCACGTGCACATCTATCCATCTCAAACATGACGATAAATCTACCTACCCCATACACACTTCTCTAGTTGTCTTTCTATATGAACTTCTAATTATAGCATTCAATCCCCTCCCCTACAGCCCCTCTATCTCTACCTATCTGCTCACATCCACTCTATCTATACGGATCTGTCCGTACATGTCTGTCTGTCAGCTCAGGTACTGGGGGACAGCTCTCACCGCGTGTTGACATGGATCCTCTCAGAAGCGTTATCCCTCAGCTAGGGTGCTCAGACAGCAAGTGTGAGAAATTGGGACAGGGGGTGGGAGGTAATAGGACCCAATTTAAGAAAAGGACCCCAAAATCAGGACTGTCCCTATAAAATCAGGACATCTGGTCACCCTATCCTCACCTATCATGCTAGAGGGATATTGTGCTTGGGCCTTTCCTATCCAAGCTGAGACCAGGCCATACCTGCCCTGGTGCCAGGGGAGGGGCTACAGTTCCAGAGACTGTGGGCTCCCCCCACCCCCACCTTACCCCTGGGATGCCCGGCTCCACAGCCTGCTCCCCTCTGGTGGGCGGGGGCAGGCAGCATGAGGCTCTGCATGTGGGGGTAAGGACATCTCTGCCCCACACAAGGCTCCCAAAGGGAAGGGAAGGAATTTTGACTCTCACGGACAATTAACCCTTTAGGGCCTAGACATGAACTGGGATGTGTGGAGAGGGTGGATAGCTATGTGAGGTGTGTGGCACAGTGGGGTTGGGTGTGCTGGCGGGGGTGGATAGCTCTGGGGGTGGGGATCACAGTGGGGGGTTGGGTATGCTGGAAGAGACGCCGTGGAGGACATTGGGAAGCACTCAGCCTCTGCAAGGCCCATCCCTGCTTGGGCCCCCCCGGTGCATTGTGGGTCCCCCTCAGGCACAGAGCACATGGCCAGCAGTGGATGACAGCCCCCTGAGTCAGCGCCCACCGCCCACCTGCACCCGCAGCGTCTGTCTCTCCATCTTGTGATATTTCACTCCCCGGGAGCTACGCCGGAGGCAGTGCAGCAAACAAATCCTGCGCCAGCTTGTGCTGCAGCAGCCTGGCATAGTGCATCAACCCAGGCCCCCACCCCTCCGCCCAGCCTTGGGTAACATGGCCATGGGCAGGGCACACACAGCCATGTCAGCCACAGGGCACAGCTCATGGTCTATCAACCCCCCCCCCCCCCCCCAGCACAGACTGCTCGGCTGGAGGGGGGGCTGAAAGTGTGAATCCTGGTGCTGCTGCCCCGGAGCATGGACCCTGCTTGGGGGGGCTGGGACTGTGAATCCTGGTGCTGGTGTCCCAGAACATGGATCCCACTGGAGGGGCTGGGAGTATGAATCCTGGTGCTGGTGCCCCAGGGCATGGACCCTGCTTGGGGGGGGGGAGGTTGGGGGATGTGAATCCTGGTGCTGGTGCCCGGGAGCATGGATCCCACTGAGGGGGCTGGAAGTGTTAATGCTGGTGCAGGTGCCCTAGGGTATGGATCCCACTGCGGGGGCTGGGAGTGTGAATCATGGTGTGGATCCCTCTACTTTCAGTGGGCATAGGGCTCCAGAACATCCCCGACATGGCAAGATGAGCGGAGAAGGGGGGCAGGGTGGGCACAGAGCCAGAGTTGCTGGTTGGTTTCCTGGGAGGGTGTTGCCTGCTGGCAGATGATCCCTGGCAATGCCAGCACCAGCTGGTACCCATTCCCAGCTCTCTGGCAGTGGCTCTTCCTCCCCCTCCCCGTCGGCTCTGCTCCCAGATGTGCCTGTCAGAGCCCCAGAGCAAGGGTGGGGTTGGACAGGGGAGATCCCTCTCTTGGCTCCTCCCACTTCCCACCTTAAGCCCCACCTTCAACCTACAGTTCCCTTGCCCTGCTAGACGGTGAGCAAGCCCCGCCCCCAGGATGGCTGGCTCAGGGTGGCAGGGAATGGGGCACAGGGTCTTTCCCCGCTGGGGGGCGTTGGATCTGATCCCACCCAGAGCAGGGGACTGGCTGGCTCAGGGGGGTGGGGAATGGGACTTGGGGCCTTTTCCGTGTGGGCGCGCCGGCTCCCATCCGCCCCGCGGATGAGATGACAGGGGGAGTGCTGGGGTAGGGTGTCCTGCCCGCCGATATCGCCTATTGCAAGGGGCACTGGCTGCCCCACTCCCCGCCCTTTGTTGGCACCTGGAACCCAAAGCTCTTGGGCTGTCCCCGGTGGGGCGGGGCGGAGCCCGGCTCTTCAAGGGTTAAGCGACGGCCCCGTGGCAAGGGGAGGAGCCGCCGGGCCGGGATAAGGCTCCGCGGCGCGCAGGGCTCACTCTTCCCCGCCAGTGGCCGGGAGCGCAGCGTAGGGAGTCTGGAGTGCAGCGCCCCCGCCGCGCCCTGTCCGGTCCGCGCCGCGCCCCCACCGGCATGAGGCCGCGGTGCGCTCGCTGTCGCCGGCGCAGCGGGGGCTGAGGCGGGACGGTGCCCTCCGGAGCACAGGGAGAGCGCCGGGTGCTACCGGACTGAGCGCCCCGGGCGTTGGCATCGAAGAGTGCTGTGTGCTGAGTGCCCTTTGCCCAGGCGCGGGCTTTTGACTGACTTCCCCCCAAGCACTGGAGAGTACCACAGACTGAGCGCCCCAGGCACTGGACTGAGCGTCCTGAGTGCCGGACTGAGCGCCCCAGACGTTGGCATTGGCGAGTGCTGTGCGCTGAGTGCCCTCTGCCCAGGCGTGGGCACCGGACTGAGCTCCCCACGAGCACTGGAGAGCACCGCAGACTGAGCGCCCCAGACATTGGCATCTGAGAGTGCTGTGTGTTGAGTGCCCTCTGCCCAGGCACGGGCACTGGACTGGGTACTGGCTTGGAATCAAGCACCCCAGGCATCAGCAAGCACTGTAGCCTGAGAACCCAGTGCCCAGCCCTGGACTGAGCCTCCACGCATTGGTGTTGAGTCCCTGCAGGCTGGGCTTTGGCAAACACCCCATCCACACGAATCGGGCACTGGGCACCTGGGCGCTGCTGGACGGGTGTCACTGAGGCTTGGGTTTGCCCCTGCCCTGCTCCATCCATCTGCCCTTCTACACTCACCTTGGCAACATGCTGCCCCAGCCAACGCATCTTCTGCAGGGTAAGTGCCATTTCTAGCTGGTTCCTAGGCTTCACCCCAGGGCCCAGTGGGACTGAACAGGTCAGCTTGGGGAGGATGGGATGATGCTGAGGGGTAGTACCAGGTGGAGGGCAATGCTGGGGGAGCACAGATGGGGTGGTGTCGGGGTGGGAGGACACAGTGTCCTGGGTGAAGGGGACATGGATGGCACAGTGCTGGTAGGGGGAGAGGGACAGTGCTGGGGGGATACAGATGAGACCTTGCAGAGTGGGGGACAAAGCATCCTTGGGGGCATGTGACAGGGATGGAGGGAACAGTGCCAGGGCACTGACAGCACAGCTCCCTGGTGCGGGGGGGGGGGGGG
>ML677536.1:2313532-2338744 GCA_007922305.1 Dermatemys mawii | reverse complement strand
GCTCTCCACCCGTCGTCCTCTCCTTCCTTCTCCTACGCTCTCCACCCTTCCCACTTTTACCTCTCAGGACGACCTGTTTGTGGACCTGGCCAACCTGAGCCACCTCTTCCTGCACGGGAACAAGATCCGGGTGCTGTCGGAGCACGTGTTCCGGGGGCTGTGGGGGCTGGACCGGCTGCTGCTGCATGTCAACCGGCTGCACTCGGTGCACCGCTGGGCCTTCCATGACCTGGCCAAGCTCACCATCCTCTACCTGTTCAACAACAGCCTGGCAACACTGCCGGGCGAGACCCTGGCCGAGCTGCCCTCGCTGGAGTTTCTGCGCCTCAACAACAACCCCTGGGCCTGTGACTGCCGTGCCCGCTCCTTGTGGGCCTGGTTCCAGCGCGCCCGCGTCTCCAGCTCAGCCGTGGCCTGCACCACCCCGCCTGAGCGCCAGGGTCATGACCTGCGCCACTTGAGTCAGGCTGATTTCCGGGACTGCCCCCCGGCCAACCATGCCCCGGCCCGGCCTGCGGGGGACACCAAGCCGAAGTGGGGTGGGGAGGCTGAGGCAGGCCAGCCCCACAGCAACAGCTCCTCCAATCACCTGTACGGCCTGGGGGAAGCTGGGGCACCCCCCGCCGACCCCTCCTCCTTCTACCGGGACCTGCCGGCCAGCGACATCCGCAGCCCCAAGTACGACTCGCCCACCGAGGTGGACTACTGGGCCGGCTATGGTAGTGAGGAGGGACGGCTCAAGGAGGGCTGTGCTGGGCCTGGCTGCTCCCCGCTGGACTCTGGGGCCTGCCGGCCAGGCACACTGCCTGCAGCCCTACCCCCACTCCTGATGCTGCTACTGGGGTGCCCCTGGCTCTGACCCAGCCCCACCAGACTGCCCTGGACTGAGCAAGGACAGCAACTATGGGAGGAGGGGAGGACGGGCCCTAAATAACGCCCTCTGGCACTGAGCCTGAGGCGGGTAGGCCCTGAGGCCCCCTTCCGGGACTGAGCCTGCCTTGTTTCTCCCCCACACACAGACTCCTGCCCTTGTGGGCGGCTGGCTAGTGGGAATGTGGAGTATGAGCAACGAGTGCTTTCCTGATGCGCAGAGGGTTCCTGTTGCTTGTCTGCTTTTGGATGGGAGCCCACCACTGCAAACAGGACCCCCCAGAGAACCCCCTGCGGGCCTCCCCAACTTCCCTCCCCATTGGGCCCTCGCACCTCCAGGGAACACTCCCACTGGCACCCCCATAGCACCCCACCTACAAACACCCCCCTCTGATCCCCCCAATGGATCCTTCCATGCTAGCCCCCAGCCCCCTTGATGTTGCTCACTGGGCCCCCCGCCACCCACTGCACCATCTCACCCACTCTGGGTAGAGCCCCCCCTTCCTATGTGACAAGCTGTGCAGGGAGACCAGCTGTTGGATGCCCTTAGGCATTAGGGCCCCCCCTCCTGCTGGAGAGAGAGGGGAATCAGTGTCATTTTAGTCCCCGCCACTGTCCCCTCCAAGCCACAACACCCCCTGCTCCCACATGCCCACAATTGCCCCCCACCCCATTGCCCACCCCCCCTACAATCCCCACTCCAAACTACTGCCTTCCCCACACATAGCCCCTACTCCCAGCCTCCTAATGGGGGGGGGGGGAGAGAGAGTGAGCAGTGTCCCCTCCCCCACAGTGCACCTTTCCAAACCACTGCCCCCAGCTCCTTTCCCACAATACCCCCCCTCAGCCCCACTCACCTCTCGCTTCCCCTATCTCCATGTTCCCGGTCATGCCCTCAGAGCTGAAAGCTCGTTCCTTCTCCCCCTCCCTCCCCTGAGTCTGGTGGGATCCCCCCCAAACCCTGTTCTGGGGCTCTGACCCCCCCTTTGCTGATACGTCTGATGCTGGATGTTTTTCTGCTGCTCGTCCTGCCCCCCCCCCCACCCCCCAACAAGCAAAAAAAAAAAGGGTTGGAAAATTATTTATTAAAAAGATTCTATTATTTTAGGCCAGTTTGTTGAACTTGGTCACTGAGGCACGTGGGCAGCAGCTGCTTTGGAGTCCAGTTCCCGAGCTTGCCCACTCCTGCCTGAACAGCACAGGGGTGTTCAGATTGCTGGCTCCTGGCTCGCTCCCAGGGTGCCAAGACTGGTGGGGCTGAGTCCTGATGGGGTAGGTGCTTTCCTTACCAGCTCCTCATGCCAGCTAGCAGAGATTCCCCACCCACACCCCCAGAGTGAGCACGGACTCAGCAGGCAGAGGTGGTGAGCAGCAGCTCTGGTAGCTTTTGGTCTCTTGCCCTCAGAATCTCCGCTCTCACTTCAAAACAGCAGCTTCTGTCTCCTGAAGGGGGCAATGATTTGGGGGGATCCTGGGGGCCTGACCTGTTGGCCCCCCACCTCCCTGCCCCTTATGACTATCCCCATTGCAGGCTCTCGCTCTCACCAGCATAGAGGTGCAACATGTGCATGCTGCTGTGTGAGTCTGCAGCCAGCTTGAGCCAATTGCCTTGGGGGTTTCCCTTTCAGCTGAGTAGGCTGTTAACTCTGGAACCCAACGATCGTGATCACACTGAAAATGACATGAACTTGCAGGTTGCTGCCCAAAGTCCCCTGCCCTGCATCCACCTTAAGGGGCCTGGCCCACTTCGACCCCATGGTCACTTGTGTTCTCCTATCCCACTGCACTTTTGTCTCCCCATTATTGGGGGCAGGGTGAGTAGGAGGTTGATCATGGGGTGGAGGTGGTCACATGGGAATGGGGGTTAGAGGTCAGTTGCTCACGTGGGGTGAGGGGGTCAAGGCAGGGGCTCTCTGGAGCCCTGTGCTGTGGAGGCATAGGCAGAGTTGGCGCTGGAGCAGGGAGTGGGGGGCTCTGCCTTTCCAAGTCATGTCATTCTCCTCGTGAAATATTCATGGCCTCTCTTGCAGAACAGCAGCACAAGCCCGAGCGCGAGGCTGCGGGTAAGAGCCTTCCCGCAGGGCAACCCGGCGTTCCCTTCCCCCACTCGCATCCAAGGGGCCCCTCATGCCACGTGAACCCCAGTCTGACCCCTGCTCCACGTGAGGCTCAAGGGAGCCTGGCCATTGGGAGAGAACATAGTCCAGCCCAGAGCAACCACCCCACAGCCAGCCGGGGGCGGGGTCTGGCCATGGAATAGCAAGCAAAGGGGCACAGCTTTTGTGTTTACAAGAGCAGTTGAAGCTGCACAGGGCTGGGACCGGCTCAGCCTCCCCTCAGCAGGCTGGCTGGTGTGAGCCACGCATGAGCAGCTCTAGCCCAGAGGTACCTTCTCCCCTCCTTCCCCCTCACCCCCCCAAAAAAAACCTCTTGGCTGAGGGGCATCTATATCTCTCAGCACTTCTTTGCCCCCTCCCATTTCCATCTGTAATGTAGTTACCAGTGCCCCATGCAGCAGAGCTTTCCTATCCATCATACAGAGGGAAACTGAGGCACAGAGCGGCTCGCTGTGCTGACACAATTCCCCTCCCCCACCCCAAAAAAGTTTTCTGAAATAATGTCTGAAACAACAGCTCTATTATGGGTACTAGCCACCCTTATTCATCACATGGGAGCTGTCTAATCTGTAGCCTATTAATGACCCCATGTGGTGCCAACCTAGCGAAACATGGCTCTGCTGCTGTTCAAAGTGAGTGAGGAAGCAGAGGAAAGATGGAGAGAGACTCGTATTCCTGGGGGTGGGGCTTGGTTTGGGGGGCAGAGCTTGGGAGGATTCAGTTCAATCATAAGTGCAGTGGGGTGGGGTGGGATGGTATGGGAGGTCTGCCCAGCCCCTGCTTTGGCAGCTGCTGCCAGCCCCAAATTCACCTCCAGCCCTGCCCAGTCCCTCCCACAGTGTCACACTCTCCTGCACAACAGCTGTAAACACATGTGCAGATGAAGGGGGGGATTCACCTGAGGGAACTGGGCTGACCCTTTAAATCAGGTGGGGTGGGGGGAAAGCACCTGAAGGCCATGTAGCTGGCCCTTTAAAGCAGGGGGAGTCCATGAGTGAGGCAGCTGGGAAAAATGGGGCTGGCCCTTTAAACTAGCAAGCCAGGAGGGAGCTTGCAGCTGGGGTCAAGGCCAGGCCCAGCACTTGCCAGAGAGGACACAGCCACATACCATGGGGAGCAGCAGTGGGGCTCTGGGGTCCCTATAGCACCCCAAAGCTGCCCCCAACAGATCTTCATAGCCAGTGCCTGCTGCACATTGAATCCCCTGCCACTCAGCCACAGAAACCCCCAGCTCATGCCGGTAACTGCCCAGCCCCTCTCCCAGGCTGCTACCTTGTTCTCTCGAGGTTGGGTCAGGTGTTGGCTGTGTGGAAGTGCCTGGGAAGGTACTGAGGATAGGGAGACACATAACACAAGGACCCAAGGCAGCGCTCCATGCCTATGTTCTCTGGCAGGGCAAGCCTCACCGCAGAGCCACGAGACAGGATGGTGTGACAGAGCTGTGAGCGTTTAGAATCAGCCCAATGGGCAACATGGCCCAGTGGCTAGAGCACCCAGGACTCCTGGGTTCTATTTCTGGCTCTTCTGCCTGACTTCAGGCAAGTCACTTTCCCTTTTGGGCCTCCGTTTCCCTTCCCACTCCTTATCTATTCAGGCTGTGAGCTCTTTGGGGCAGGGGCATCTCTCATGTGTGTCTTTGTGGCACCTGGCACAAAGAGGACCCTGATTTTGGCTCAGGTCTGTGCAGCATCCAGCACAACAGGGACCCCAACCCTGGTTGGGGTCTGGGCAGCACCTGGCACAATGGGGGGCTCTGATCTCGGTGGAGGTCTGTGGCATGCCTATCACAGCACATTGCCTTGGCATGACAGGGGCCTGATTTTGGTTGCTACCTCTAGGTGCTACAAATAGTAATGTTCTCTCCCACTCCCTGCACCAGGAGAGACCCAGGCAGCCTCTACCAAGGCTCATCAGGGAATTTGGCCTCCTTGCCACACACAATCTATTGGGCTGGCATGAGCTCTCCCATTAATGAAATTCCAATTTAATGGCCTGAACAGCTGTTCACCGGGGGGATCAGGGGGATTAAGCGGCAGGAAAGCAAAAGATAAACATCTTCAATGGTTTTATATCTTAAAGCCAAAAGGCTATTAGAGAATATGGGATGGGATTGAGGGAGCCAACTGCACTGCAGGGATCCCCATAGCCCGGCAGCTGGTGGGACCAGCCAGGGATGCTGATCAAAGCTACAGTCTTGCTGCCTGATGGGACCAACCCTCCCTGTGGTAACATCAAGGGGGGGTAGATCCACCCTGGTGGGGCTGGAAGGGGGAACAAGAGCCATAATGCAGGGCAGGCCCAGCCAACACCTCTCATGCCCCAGAACAGCTCCTATTGTAAATGCAGCATGGTGCCTGCTCACCATGCTGCGGAGGGTCTCCCTTGCCCTGTGGCACCAAGCCAAGGGGGTCTATAGGACCTGGGGCAGAGGGATGACTCAAAAAAGGAGGCAGATGGGACCTTCTTAGCCCGGCAGTGTGGGGCCATGCTGGCAGCTGGGGTTGCGGGGAGGGGGTTGAGGAAAAATGGCCCAATGCACCCAGCTTCTGAGCTGGAGAGCAGGCACATTGGGCTGGGGGCAGCTGATCTAAGGAGACAGGCAAAGGAAGAGCAGGTATTTAGCGTAACAAAGAGCAGGTTATGGGTATGACTTGATCACAGCCTAAATGTACCCACATGGGGAACAGGTATTTACTAATGGGTTCTTCAGTCTGGCAGGGAAAGATCTAACACGATCCAATGGCTGGGAGCTGAAGTGAGACAAATTCAGCCTGGAAATCAGGCAGAAATGTTTAACAGAGACAGTAATTAACCATTGGACCCACTTACCGAGCCTTGTGGTAGGTTCTCCAGCACCAGCAATTTTTCAGTCAAAAGGGACTGCTGTTCTCACCTGTGCTCTGGGAATGATCTGGGGACAGGTCTCTGGCCTGTGTTACACAGGAGATCAGACAAGAGAATCACAGTGGACTTGGCATCTAGGAGGGAGCCAGGAGTCCAGGGAGCCAGGCTTTGGGATGATCAGGTATCAGAGTCTGGAAAGGAGAAGAAACCAGCTGCAACTGGACAGCACATTGTATGTGCCCATGTCTGGGGGTGCCATGCCCATCATGCCCAGTATAACAGGATGAAAGGTAAGAAAGAGACAGGCCCCCAAGGCAAACCAATCCTACCTCCTCCCACCCTGGCCAATTCACACATCGCAATAACAGTCAACCTCCCTGCCCTCAGTGATCCTCTCTGTGACCATGTGGCCCAGCATTGGGCCTCCTTTCCCCTCCTCGCTTCTGGAGAGGATCCACTGTATTGGGAAGAGCCTCTTGATTAGCCCACCACCGCCCCCTGGAGGGGAGCATAGATGTGTGTCATGGGCCGCATACTGCTCCTAGTGAATGATGAGTTCCAGATTGTCCAAGTGCTGGGGTGTGGGCGGGGCACTCTCTGGGCAGGAAGTCTCTGGTGAGGCATGGCTCTGTGCAATCCAGCAGGGCACAGTCTCTGGGCAAGGGGCACTGGCAGGGCAGGTTACAGCCACGCTCTCCCTGTGTCTGGCCCAGATTCCGGGCCCCGTGTGCCCAGAGCACAGCACCGTGTGTGACATCACAGCAGCTCACTGACCCACTTTCCAGCCAGTCAGCGAGCCCCAGGAGTGCCGGGTCCCTGGGACACAGGGCACTTCCCGCACGCACCAATGCACACACACACAATGATACACACTGACACACACACCATGTGACATGCACACACACACCGATGCAGCACACATTCACGGTACGCAGAGAACATTCAGATACACATGCTCACACATGGAGAAACATGCAATGGGAAGTTTGCAGTGCTGTGGGCAGGATGGCACTGCTGCAGGGGATGTTTGCAGCATCATGGACATGCTGGCACTGCTATGGGGAAGCTCACAGCACTGTGGGCAGTTGACACTGCTGCAGGGAAGCTCACAGCACCAGAGGCAGACTGGCACTGCTGTGGGGAAGCTTGCAGTGCCGTGGGCAAGCTGGCAGAGCTGAAGTCTGTAAGGTGACCCATGCCAGTGGCTATGCAGACAATACAGGGGGTCAGGTTATCAACATGAATGTTTAATGCCCCACAGCCCTGTCAGGCCTTCTGAAACCCTAGAGGTGCCACTCACCTTATGCCCCCCCCCATCCCTCACTCCAGCTGGGCCCTTCCCCCCACAATCAGGGCAGGTGAGGGCCCCCCCCCCCACACACACACTCTTTCAGCTGGCTCCATGATTCATTGAGCCTCCCCCAGCTTCTGGGCTCCCCAGCTCCTATCTCTGTGCCCTCCCCTGCCTCTGTGCCCCCAAATCCTGTCTTTGGGGCCCCCACTGCCTCTGACATCCAAATACTGTCTCTGGCTGCCCCCTACACTGCCTCTGGGACCCCAGATCCTGTCTCTGTATCCAGCCTGCAACCCCCACCCTCCGCAACACGGAGACACAGAGAAACAATTTTGCCCAGAGTAATGGAGTGGGGGCAGTAGGGCCCAGCCTACACAGAACAGAGTCAAGGGCCTCTCTACCCACCCCCACACCGTCCCTCTCTCTTCTCTCTCCTGCTCCCCTTGCGGGGTGACCCCCTGGTCTTGCAGGCTCAGCTGTTTCTCTTCCCTGGGGACAGTCCCTTCATCATCCTGCCCAGATCTGCACACCAAGCCTGTCCTGTCCTCTGCTGTCCTGGGCACACACCTGCCTGCCCTCCTCCCCTAGGGAGCACAATGGACCAGCCCTGCACCCCACACCCCAAAGGAGATGAAGGGGAGTTAACACTTGTCAGTGTGCGCCTGCCTGCTCAGTGTGGGGAGGGTGGGAGGAGAGGCATAGGCTGGGAGAAGTGGGGGACAGGCACGTAGGGAAGGAGAGAGAGCCCTAGGTCACTGGAGTTAACACCCCATAAAGACACATGGGGCAGTCCACCCCTCTCAGAGAGATCAGCCTAGGCTCTGTGCAGACTCAGGCAGTGTGACAGTTACACACAGGGCTGTTCACTCCCCTCCCAGTGATGGGCTCAGGCTCTCTGCAGACTCAGGTAGTGTGTCAGTTACACAGGGGGCTGTTCACACCCCTCCCAGCGATGGCTCTGTGCAGACTCAGGCAATGTGACAGTTACACATGGGGCTGTTCACACCCCTCCCAGCAATGGGCTCAGGCTCTCTGCAGACTCAGGCAGTGTGACAGTTACACACAGGGCTGTGTAGTGTGTCAGTTACACACAGGGCTGTTCACACCCCTCTCAGCGATGGGCTCAAGCTCGCTGCAGACTCAGGTAGTGATGGGTTCAGGCTCTGTGCAGCCCCAGGCAGGATCACTGCATTGCCCATGCTGGGGTCACTCTTAGATGCATTTCCTGAAGGTGAGAACTTGCTTCTGATTTTTTAATGTCCAGTGGAGCTGGATGCAAACTCAGGAATTGGGTTTGGCTCCGCAGCACATGGACCTGAATCCAGAGGCCCTCCCCTAAGGGGATGGACATGGAGGGGGCAGTTGCATACCTCCCTCCCCTGCCCCGCCACCCAGGACCCAGGCCTGGCCAGAGCTAAGGCAGGGCCATACCAGGAGCCAGGGTCGAGGTGGGTGCCCCCACCCAGGATCCCAGCCATCCAATGGGCAGGCTAGTGCAGGGTGTGCTGGGCAAGTGGGATGAACCCAGGCCACACTGGCAGGCGCTCTCCCTCCCCCCGCCCACTCCCTACCCTCATGGTCCCATGCAGGGTAGGAGGGGGGTTGGCAGCTCTTGAAGTGCCCATCTGGCACAGGCCCCTGCCCTTCCCTCCTGCTGTGATACTGCCTGGTCCCCACTGTCTCCCCTCCCCCCTGCCTGCCCATCTCTCTATGCTCCCCTCCCCCAGCTCACGCCTCCCCCCACTGTGGTGCAAGCCCAACACCTTGCCAGGCATTTGCAGCCCTGACTAAGTGAGAACCTCCCACTCGCAGTGCCTGGCCTGTGTTAACCCTTGCCTGACCCCACTCCAGCTGTGCTGCTTGGGGGAGGGGAGGCTGCCCTCGCTGGGAAGGGGGTGCGATGACACAGAGAACTCAAAGGGGGTGCTGCACCCCCTTCCCAATCCGGACAGGGTATGCCAGGGGCACAGGCAGAAAGGGTCCTTAAGACTTGGCTGGGGAGTCGTGGCGGGGGGGAAGCCATGTGTATATGGGGCAGGGTTTTCCTCCTGGCAGAGCTGCACCAGGGGCCCTCAGTGCCCACTGGCAGGGCAGGGCCCAAAGGGCTCGGATCCCCTGCTCAGGGACCCCTGTCTCCATGGCCCTGGGGCAGTGAGGATTCTTGGGAAGGGCAGAGAGATGCTGGCGGAGCTCAGCCCTGCTCCCTGGCTTCAGTCCTCCTCCGTGATCCCTTTGGCATTTTCCACCCAACACGCAGCCCTTTCACAGCATCTGTTTGCTGCAAAAAACAGGTTCTTTTCCCTTTTCTAGCCCCTCCTGGCGCCTTCATTTGCTCATTGCTGCCTCCTGTCCCCATGTCAACTTTGTGGATAGGAGTCCAGCCCTCCCCCAACAACAACTGGGCCCCTCCTCACATGTCCAAGACCATCCTCCCTGCCAGCCCTCCCCTCCCAGCCCTGCAATGAGCAATGGGAGATCCCTACAGGAGTGGGGTCCCCTTTCCACGCCAGGGCATGTGTTGAAGGTAGAAAGGGGTGTGGGGGGGGCATGCTGTTGTGGGGGAGACCCACAACCAAGGCTGATCTGATCTCCAAAGGCACAGAGGCCTGTCCTGGTGCCCTAGGCATTAGTGTTCAGTGCTGCTTGTACCCGTCTACACAGCAGCCAAGTGGGAGATGCCATTCCTGGTCCCTGCCTGCCAACAGCTGGGCCTGACACCTCAAGAGTTAATCGTCGGGGCTGCCTTCCCAGGGACCCAAGACCATGGGGTGGGGGGAGTACCCTGTGACCTGGAGACCCCAGTCTGATTGCCCCCTCCCCAGGAGGGTCAGTTCTCTTGTGCCCCTGCTTGGAGAAAAAAACAACCCAGGCATGTGGCTGTGCCCGCCCAAGATGAGGGGGCTGGGGACCTCACACTGAACCCCCAATCCCTCCCCCCTAGGCCCATGCCCCCCACCTCGGGTGCTGGGATTAGAAGGGGAGCAGTCCGGCTTCTAATAATCTTCCCAACAAAGGGAATTACTTCCTCCTGCAGGGATTAGCATGGGCAGAGAGAGGGAAGTGTGGGGGCTCTGGGAGGGGCGGGGAGTGTGTGGGAAGGGGGCCTGCCCCGACTGCCTCCCCACGGCTCTGCTGAGGATTGGGGAGGTGTGGCATGGTTCCACACCCTGGGGTGGTCTGTCCCCAACGAGCAGCCTGGTGCTGCCACTGTCAGGAGAGCAGCCTGGCTCTGGCCATTCGGGCTGGGCCTGAGGCTGCTGGGTGAGACCCCTCCACACCTTCCCAACTGGTGTCTGCGCTCCCCAGGCTGCGGTATGGCAGCACCCTGTGCCCATGGGAAGGTGACCCACACAGGATGGGCAGCATGGTCTGTCTGATCATCGTGCTGCAGCACCATTGGCGTGGCATGTGCCTGCTGGCACCCACAGCTTCACCCATGGATTGAATGGGTACCAGCCAATCCCCTGCCCCCGCCCCACCCAGCTGATGTTGTGGGTGGAAATCTCACTGGGCAGTCAGCCACTTATGATCCATTGCCCCTCTCTCCTGCTCCTGCTGCCCCCTAGGTGATCTGCTCTGCCCCACCCCTGGGCAACTGGCTCTGTGCCCCACCCCCAATGGGCTCTGGGTGCAATTGCCCTGGGAAGAACTGGGACGGGATCCTCGCTTCTCAGCACATGAAATAACCTCAGTGAGAGACAATGGTGAGAAAGGTCATATAACAAAAGAGGTCATGGTGGGGGCAGTCACCCCTGGAGGGTGGGGGGAGCACAAGGCTTAGTGAAACCCAGTCAGTGGGAGAGGAGTGAGTCTAGTGGTTACAGCAGGAGGAGGGGCTGGGAGCCAGGAGTTCTGGGTTCTATAATTAGCTTTGGGAGGGAGTGGGGTCTAGTGGATAGAGCAGGAGTGGGGCTGGGAGTCAGAACGCCTGGGTTCTAGTGCTGGTTCTGGCACTGGCATGCTATCTGGCCTTGGGTAAGTCACTTTTCCTTTCCAGGCCTCAGTTTCCCCATCTGGCCCATGAGGAGATCAATACTTGCCCATCCCACAGGCAGGATGGGGCGGTTCCTTTCATATGTATCTGCCTCAGGCCATTTGTGTTACCTGCCCTCCCTGCAGGTGAGTGCATTAAACCCAGCAGTGGAGCAGGCTTTGCCTCGGAGTCCATCTTTTAACCGCAACCATGGATTTCACCCCTGGGCTTATTTCCTCAAAGCAGTGCTGGAAAGGGGAGCAGGGGGTTCCCTTCTTGCCCCTGTGGTTGGGGAAGCCTCCAAAGTGTTAGTGGGGCCTGGCTGTGCTCTCCTGCCTGTGCCCTTTTCTTGCCAGCGAATAGAAGCACCCGCCCCCATCTGATGGAAGTCTACCTGCTGCATCTCCCTGCCATCCGTTGGCATGAACTGAGATGGCACCCATCAGTGTGGCCCTGGGTTAGAGGAAAGACATGAGACAAGAACATCAAAGAAAGAAAGAGAAAAAGAAACGCTGCGTTTGTTAACATTAATGGCCTTTAGACTCAGCCCTAGCAGGTAAATCATGTTTCCCTTTGCCCCCTCTAGCCTGTTCCAACCCCAGAGCTCGAAGCCCTTTGTCATTAACAAATTAGCCACATGACCTCCCACTACTCCCTTCTGACAAATGGGGAAAGTGAGACACAGAGGAGGGAAGGAACTTGCCCAGGGTCACCCAAAAGGCCAGAGCCAGGAATAGAACCCAGGAGTCCTGGTCCCCAGCCCAGTGCTTTAATCTTCTTCAATGTATCACCTCCTTCTGCCCAACCCTGATCCTCTTCTGACAATGGGCAACCCCCCTCCTCCTTTTTGTTTTAATTTAGTATGTGCGGGAGGATTCGGTACCAGGCAGGAGAGGGGTCTGGGATTGCCTTGGCTGCAGGATGAGGTGGTCTCAAGGCTAGGGTGACCAGATGTTCTATTTTTCAAGGAACAGTCCCATATTTAGGCCCTTCTCCAGGTGTCCTGACTTTTTCTTTAAAATGGGCAAATTCTCCTGTATTTTCTGTCTCCCCCAGTCAGTACTGGCAGGTCCGGCTCTTGGTCAGCTCTCTGCTCGCCAACTGCCCACCCACCAGAGGCAAGGAGGGGATCCAGTGGTGGCCAATGTGGGTGGGTGTGCAAGGCTGGTGGCGGGGTGAAGATGCAGCATGTAGGGCCGGCCCCTGCTGGTCCATCAGCACAGCCCCTGCTGTCCCATTTCCAGCTGGCGTGAGCTGTGCACTGCAAGCTGCAGTGGCTGGGGTGTGTGGGCAGGCGCCAGGCGATGGCCAGTTACGTGTCGCCTCTGCTGCCCACCCATTGGCCCTTTATGTGCTCCCCAGCTTCTTCTCCCTGCTTTCCCGCTTCATCCCCCAGCCTCGCTGCTCCTCCATATCCCCTTGGCAGGGCACTGGGTGGTTCCCTGGTCGGAGCACTCAGCTGGGCCTGCAGGCTCCTTCTCGCACTGCCTCTGACTGGACCAGTGCCCCAGGAAAACCAAGACCCTCTGGCCCAGGGAAAAGGCCAGGAGGAGCCCAGCCCTGCACATCGCTGGCATGGGGAAGCCTCTCCACCCCTTAGCTAAGCTCTGGAGTGGTGTTTGGGAAGCGATTTCCGCCTGTTCACATTCTGAACCTGTAGGCTCCATAGCAGCCCTCCAGGCAGGGGCTTAGCACCCTCTTCACACCTCAAGTCCCTGGACCCTGTCAGCCTGTCCCAGGGAGCGCAGGGCTGCTCCCTCCCTTAGACACCTGCTGAGCCACCTCTCTGGCTGGGTTTGCTAAAGCCTCTGCAGTCAGGTTCCTGGGATCCTGGTGCACAGTGCAGCCTTAGGGCTATAGCCAGGGGGCAGGAAGGGGCTGGGTTATGTTGGTGGCCAGCAGCAGCCTGACGGTGTTAGCTGCCATTTGAAACTATGCCGGCAGAAGGTTAGCTGCCAGGGAGACAAAGACACAGGGCAGGTCATCCCGCCCCCTGTGGCTGGAAGCAGTTTCGAGCCCTTCCCTCCCGCACGAAAGGCTGCTGCTGGCCACATTCTGGTGTGAACCCTGGCAGAACTCTAAAGTGGGGGTGGGGGCATGAGACCCTGCGTCCTCTCCCCATGTGTTGCCTTGGGAAGATGTGGTGTTAGGTACCAGGAGAGGTGGGTCCATCCCAGGGATCCAGTCAAGCATGGAGGGTGGCACGCACCATGCAGGGAGGGCTGGCTCGGTCAGTCACCCCCACTGTGTGAGAGAGGTGTATGGGCGTGTGTGTCACCACTCCCTGTGTGGGGCAGGCAAGGTGTGTGTGTCACTCGTCCCCATGTGAACCCTAAAGTCTTAAAGATAAGAAGGTAAATAACAAGAATCCAGCTACACGGTGTTTCTTTTTAACAGGGGCTCAGTCAATGTGATGTTAATTTAAATGTTTGTACTGCCTAGTTCTGATTGATTGCTGTTGAACTCACTTGAATTTAGTAATATTTTCAGGTGTCCCATATTCGACATAGGGAAATATACAGAAACTCTACTAAGGGCTTACTCTTCAGGTCACTGGCTGAGGGCATGGCCTGTATTACCTCACTGAATACTCCTTTGATTTTTGGAAAAAAGAAAAAAAACGAAGGAAATTCTTCCCATCTTCCCACCTGCTGTTAACCCAGATCTTCCAGGGTTCGGCTGCTCTGACCAGTGCACCAGCCAGCCTGGCTCTGCATTGCAGGAGAGCAAGTGTGAGAGTATGTGAGAGAGAGAGCCCAGCGCATGGCATCCAGCAGCTGGGATCTGTGTAGGGGAAGGAAGGGGCCAGAGATCCCATACAGTTTGCACAGGCTAATACATGATTGACCCCAGCACCAGCCCTGCTGGAGCTGGCTCCTGCAGAGATACACAAGGGCACCAGTGTGTGCATGTGCCGCGGGAGGGGGAGGGAGGGAGGCTGGACCCTTCAGAGCCACAGACGGGACAGGTGCTGGGATGTCCCTACAGCGCTTGGAGACAGGTGCTGGCGGCTGCACCTTGACACAGACCCCTGTAGTTGGAGCCTCACCCTCCTCTTCCCCTCACAGGTGCCCCCCAGACACGAGCCCTTCTACCCACCCCATCCCAGGAGTCTCAGCTCGTGAGGGAGCTCCATACCGTGCCCTCACAGGAGCCCTGCTCCTTCCCTTCCCCTGCCTGCTGGCAAGCCTCGCCCTCGGCCGGTGGGTCCATCAGGGTTGTCAGCAGGTCCCTGGCACTGAGAGACGCAGCCCACTGAGTGGCAGAGTGGGATCCAGATGCCGCCACTACTGTGGCTGGGAGCGCACTGCAGCTGCCAAGATATTGAGGAGACAGCGGCAGGGAACAGTGTCCCTAAATACAACCCCAGCTCTGGGCAATCATGTGGGTTTGGGCTTTAGCTCCACTAAGAGGTCCAGACCCCAAAGGGGAGGGGTCAACAACATCGGTGTCACTGATACTGCAGGCCGAAGGACTCCCACAGCACTTTCCAGGTGCAAAAGCAAATGCAGCCACCTCTGAGGGGAGGTGCAGCAGCTGTTATTAACACCACTGCAGAAGCATTCAGACAAAATACCAGACCAAAGCACTACCCAAATGAAATTCCATGGGCAGTGAGAGGAGGCAGAAGGTAAATACAGGGCCAGAGTTGGGGGAGTGGAGGGGACAACAGCAAGGAAATGCCCCTGTGCTTTTGGAAAGTGCCACAGACTCTTCCATTATTGCACTTAGGCTAGGCCTCATTTTTCAGCCTCATCTGAAAGCTAGAACCTAAAATGGCACTATGCCCCCTAATGCCACATTACGGTCAACACTGACTGTGAGGGGAGAGTGCCCCCTATCGAGCCCCCCCATCCCCCACCCTGCAGCACAGCACCCTGGAGTGCTCTGCTGGGGCACTGTCAGCTGCACTGACTGTGAAGTGAGATTGAGCCCTACACAGCCTGCTCTTTGTAGAATGGCATGCCCAGCACCTACGTGGGGCATTGGGGCTGGCCTGGAGTGGAAGGGAAGAATGGACTATAAGATGGAGAGAGAGCTGGTTAGATCATCAGGCTCAACAGGTAGTGATCAATGGCACGATGTCTAGTTGGCAGTCAGTATCAAGTGGAGTGACCCAAGAGTCAGTCCTGGGTTCGTTTTTGTTCAATATCTTCATTAATGATCTGGAAGATGGTGTGGACTGCACCCTCCGCAAATTTGCAGATGACACTAAACTGGGAGGAGTGGTAGATAACGCTGGAGGGCAGGGATCGGATACAGAGGAACCTAGACAAATTAGAGGATTGAGCCAAAAGAAATCTGATGGGGTTCAACAAGGACAAGTGCAGAATCCTACATTTAAGACGGAAGAATCCCATGCACAGCTACAGACTAGAGACCGAATGGCTAGACAGCAGTTCTGCAGAAAAGGACCTAGGGGCTAGAGTGGACAAGAAGAGGGATATGAGTGAACAGTGTGCCCTTATTGCCAGGAAGGCTAATGGCATTTTGGGCTGTATAAGTAAGGGCATTGCCAGCAGATCGAGGGACATGATCATTCCCCTCTATTTGACATTGGTGAGGCCTCATCTGGAGTAGTGTGTCCAGTTTTGGGGCCCACACTACAAGAAGGACATGGAAAAATGGGAAAGAGTCCAGTGGAGGGCAACAAAAATGATCAGGGGGCTGGAGCACATGACTTATGAGAGGCTGAAGGAACTGTGATTGTTTAGTCTGCAGAAGAAAAGAGTAAAGGGGGATTTGATAGCTGCTTTCAACTACCTGAAAGGGGATTCCAAAGAGGATGGATCTAGACTGTTCTCAGTGGTACCACATGACAGAACAAGGAGCAATGGTCTCAAGTTGCAGTGGGGGAATTTTAGGTTGGCTATTAGGAAAAACTTTATTAGGAAGCACTCAAATGGGTTTCTTGGGGAGATGGTGGAATCTCCTTCCTTCAAGGTTTTTTAAGGCCTGGCTTGACAAAGCCCTGGCTGGCATGATTTAGGTGGGGTTGGTGCTGCTTTGAGCAGGGGGTTGGACTAAATGACCTGCTGAGGTCCCTTCCAACCCTGATATTTTACGATTCTATGAATGCCCCCTGTGACAAATATAGGCATTTTTGTCATACTTGTATGAATCAATGTATGCCTCAGTTTCCCTTGGTGCTCCATGCAGCTATGCACTGAGTGTAAAGCACAGGAGATTTGAGGCATTTGGCACATGTAACTGCATGGGGCTGATCTGAAGGACTCATTAAGGGCAGACTGGCACCAATGACAACCACTGGCAGGGCCTACAGAGACAATGGCAACATCAATGACTCCCACCACTACCAAAGAGCCGCAATTGCCAGTTGTTTCACTGCACACACCATCCCCAGCAAGTGAAGCTGAACCCCTCCCTGCAGAGGCAGCTGGACACGTCAGTGCGGCCCAGTGCCGTCCAGAGCAGAGCGGTAGCAGGAGCCTGCAGTATTGGCCTCCCAAAGTCACAGGTGCTTTCCCCTGGGACCAAGATGAAGCTGGGAAACCAAGGAGCACCTAGAGCAGCTCTGTCTCACCCTCTGCCTCTCCATGCTGACCTCAGGTGTGCTCCACACAGAGGGCCAGGTGACTAATGACCCTGGAGACGGTGTCCTGGGGTCACTGCAGATAAGCGTAGAGGTGCGCTGGTCGCTGGCCAGGGTCTGGCTCAACTGGATATGCTGTGCTGGGTGCAGTTCGCGGGGTGAAGGAGGAGGGTTGGAGCCAAGAGGTTCAGTCTTGGAGGCGTTGAAGCCACATGGTGTGTCCTGGTGCAAAGGTGTGACCTGTTGGAGGTCTGGCATGCTGAAGGACTCTTCCCAAGGGAGGGCTTCCAGGCCAGGCATAGCAACCTGTAGATCCGGGACACGCCACCCTTCTTCCCTGCAGCACAGCACCCTCAAGCACCGCACTGGGGCACTGGAGCCAGCAATGACTGCGAGGGAACAGCGCTTCCCACCACACTCCCATCCCAGTACCAACCAGACCCAACCCTGTTTTGACTGGGTGATCACAAGGTGTCATGAGGCTGCAGCGAGTGGTATGGCCAATCACCATGAAGGACACGGAGTCCAGCCAACCGGAGCAGAGCCCAGGGCCATCTAGCCCACTTTCCCATTTTTAGTAGTGGCTGGAACCAGCGGCTGCCTTGGAAAGTGTGAGAACCCTGCGGGATCCATGGGGGATAATCTGCCCCCCCCACACACACACACATTGGGTCTCATCCTCATCACTAGTAATCAGAGATTGGCTTAAACCTCACAGCCAGAGCTCTAATATTCCTGCCCCAATGCGGGCAGCATTCACTAAAACTCAGCCTAGTCTTGTTATCCATAGAAATGGCTAGTCCCTTTTTGGAGCCCTGCTCTTGGCCTCACTGCAATCTTGTGGCAGGCAGTTCCCCCAGCTAATGGTGTGTTATATAAAATAAGACTTTCCCCTCTTGGGGTGGGAATTTGCCCCCTTTCAACATCTACAGCTGTCCCCTTGTGTCAGGAGACAAGGATAGCAGCAGCTCCAGCTCTCCCTTTAGTATTTTATAGATTTCCATCCCGTCCCTGCCCACATCCCTTCTAAGGTAACAATCCCCCATCTTTTCATTCTCTCATCATTTGAGCATGTTTCCAGACCTCTTGATCATTGTCACCCTTCCTTGGAACGCTCAAGATCTGCACCATCCTTCTAGAGATGGGGCGATTTGTGCGGCACATGGTGTCCAGAGGAGACTGATATGAAAGCACTATAATATCTTCATTATTATTCACCATCTCGTTCCTTCGGCATCCTCACAGCTTTGCTGCTCCAACTGCAGCTGTGCATTGAGCAGAGCTCTCCCCTGATCCATCTGCAACGACACCCAGGCCCCTTTCTGAGCTGCAACAATTCTTTCAGACTCCTGTCAGGTGGGACATGGGGTTCAAATTCTTCCATCTCCTTGCATCGGGCAGACACTGAATTCCATCTCTGCCCGTTCCTGTCCCTCTGGGCTCCCTCGCTATGCCTTCACTGACCTCACACGCTAGGTGTGCTCTCCGTTGCAGCTGCTGCCCTCACCTTCTCTGCCAGCATGCTAAGAGCTTAGACATGGGAACCCATGCAGAGCCGGCATACCTGGCATTAACCTTTCGCCAGGATGGAACCTACTGGTTGATCTTGCTCTCTGATTCCTGCCTCTTGGCCTGTTTTTGATCTGGGATGCAACTTGAGCCCTGTTCCTTAGATGCCGCCTCCTGAGGGGCCTTGTCCTGAGATTCCTGGAAGCCCTAAGATAGATGGGATATTACTGGGGTGGGGTCCAGATCCCCTAGACACAATCACTACCAGGCCTCATATTTGCCTTTTTATTTCCTTTGAAACATACGAGCAGAACAATAAATTAAATCCCTCACTGGCTGGGGAAGCACCAGCGACGGGGGAGGGGAGAGACAGTGGGGCTTACAGAGAGGAGGGGGGCAGGGGCCCATTCTCACCTCTTCCTGGCCAACCCCTTTGCTGGCTCCTGGCAGAGAATGGATACAATGATGTTACTGGAAGGTGGCCAACTGTGGCTGTTCCCCAGCGCTGCCCGGAATGACAGGCAGCATTCAAGCATCCCCCTTCAGCACTGTCAACCCGGCGCCTGTACCCATCCACCGAGAGGTCCACAGCCAGACTCAGACCCCACTGTTGGATCTGATCCACCCTTAGTACCATTTGTGGACATGGACATTTGCTCTCTCCCAAATAAGAGATGAATCGGAGCACCTGAGAAATACGCAGCTGGCAGCCACTCAGTCCAGACACCTCCCAGGACCTGGTTCTGCTGGGGTGGGGTGGGATCCACAGCCACCATACACAGCAAAATAGCTTATAAAATAGGGGAGGGGAAACTTGATCAACATCCCAGTGTCAGGAGACAGAGTGTGTCTATAACAGAAGGAAACTTGAACGACATCCCAGAGTTAGCAGAGAGAGGGTGTCTTGGTGTGGGGTAGCCTGAGAAGGGAGAGGAAACTTAATCAACACCCCACACTGGCAGATAGGGGATGACCTAGAAGAGAACATAAGAATGGCCATACAGGGTCAGACCAAAGGCCTATCTAGCCTAGTATCCTGTCTGCTGATAGTGGCCAATGGCAGGTGCCCCAGAGGGAATGAACAGAACAGGTAATCATCAAATTATCCATCTCCTGCTGCCCATTCCCAGCTTCTGGCAGAGGCAAGGCACACCATCTCTGCCCATTCTGACTAATAGTCGTTGATGGACCTATCCTCCATAAACTTATCTAGTTCTTTTTTTAACCTATTAGTCTTGGCCTTCACAACATCCTCTGGCAAAGAGTTCCACCAGGCTGACTGTACGTTGTGTGGAGAAATACTTCCTTTCATTTGTTTTAAAGGAAACTTTATCGACAACTCAGCGTGGGCCAACAAGGGACGTCCTAGCAGGGTGAAGAAATTTTGAGCCCCTCCATGTCAGCGGATAGGCAAAGGCTCAATCAGGCAGGGCAGAGAGGGGGAAGTTGTGATTCAAACCCAGGACTTGGCAGCTAGCAGTTTCCCCATCTACAACACGGGGGAGGGGAAATTTTGATACTCACCCACCCAGTTTGATAGATGAAAGTGGCTAGATAAGTGCTAGAAATTATTATCCTGAATGCCCTGATCTTTCCAAGGGGCAGATCTTTATGGGGCTTAGGCACGCACCCCAATCTTTGGTTAGCTATTTACAGCCATAGGGCTTTATAAAGTTCCCCGCAAAAATATATAGATCTCTCGCTCTCTCGATATATATAAAAAAAAAACTATTAGAAATTCGACGCAGCTCGGCTATTTCCATGGCTCCCGCGTATTGAAACCTACAAGTGTTTCTTTTTCCTGCTCTTAGTGTCTCATCCCATCTGTTCGGCAATCGTCTGATGAGCGGATCTGGCATTTTGTTCTATGTCACCCACGCTCTCTCTCCCCTCCCCCCCGTTCTCCAGCACCCCCTATGCCGCAGTGTCGTCAGCACTCAGCATGCCATTGAGGGCCACGCCGTCCTGGAGTTTGACTTGGGCGCCCTCAGCCGGGTCCGGGATCTCTCCCAGTGCCTCCTGGTTCCGCAGCAGAGTGCGCCGGAAGTAGCAGAGGTAGAGGGGCAGCAGGAAGCCCATGAGAGAGAAGATCAGGAGGCCAAAATTGACCTGCAGGGAGGGGCAGGATGCAAGGCAAGTGGGAGAGATTTGGAGGGGGGAAAATCAGTGATTTCATCTCACAGCTGAGCTACCCACTCAGTGATTCAGCCACCAAAATATGTTCCTCCTCCACCTCCTATTAATTGCACGGCATGCTGGGAAAGGGGCCCGCTCCACAGCCCTGCACTCCTCCCCCAGGGGGCAAGGAGCTCAGACTCCAAAATCCTTTTAGTGCCAACTGGGTGGCTTTGCCAATCTGGATGCAGTCACCTGCCCCACCATGGACTGTCCCACTCCCCAAACCAATCAGGAGCAGGGTCCAACGCTCCCCAGAGGGGAAAGACTCCGGGTCCCACCCCCCAAGCCAGTCAGTGACCCCATCCTGGGGTCAGATCAGAGCTAGCACCCCGTAGAGGGGAAAGGCCCTATGTCCCATTCCCCTCTTCCCTGAGTCATCCTGTTCCTTCCCCCCAGTATACCAAAAGATGCTCCTTTCCTCCAAGGGCAGGGAGGTCCCTGTGATCCCTTTCAGGATAGTAGGAAGAGCATGGAGCTCCAAAGCCTGAGGTCTATTGGGAGGGGATCCCAGGACAGGGTTGGCCCAGGTCACAGCCCTCTTGCTTACCCAGAAGGGGTCGCCGGCCAGGGGCCCCACCACAACCATGAAGAGCGGCTGCTGCAGCAGAGCAAAGACGGCGCTGATCAGTGATTGCAGGCCAGTTAGAGTGCCAAAGTGACTGGACGGGTACCTGCCAACCAAAGGACAAGTGGCCAATGAGGGCTCTGCCCATCTGGTGCCCTCTCCAGGTAACTAGGCCCCATCCCCACCAAAGTACTAGGAGTGATCCCCCCTTGATTAGTGCCCTTCAAACCTCTGCCATGGCCGCATCTCCCCTCCCACCTGCCCCACATCCCAGCTAGTTTGTACTCCTCCTTCCATATATTTGGCCATCAAGAAGGACTGACCCTCACCAAACTCCATCAGCCTTGGCCAGCTCTGCTTGGTCCCCCAGGAAGATTAAAGATGGAGGGAGACGGGGTCCCCGGCTGCTGGGTCACGCCCCTGTGGGCATCCCCGGCCAGTGCTCCAGGCCTGGGTGTGGCAGGGGCACACAGGAAGGGTGGGACAAGTGCCTGGCGGGGGGACTCACAAAGCGGCGTAGAGACTCCCGCAGGCGGAGTGGAAAAAGCCTCGCACCATGGTGTGAAGGACAAAGGTCAAAAACTGCAAAGAGAGAGAGAGATAGGGGTGTTAGAATGGGCGGGACACCACGGGGGATCATCAGCATACAGGGGGCAGGAGGGGACAGGGCAGGAGATTCAGGGCAGCACCAGCTCTGGAGGGCCATGGGGTGGAGGGGAGCAGGCCAGGGCGGCACCTGCCTGGGGCACCGTGGCAGAGCAGGATGGGATGCTGGCGGTACCTGCAGAGGTAGGTTGTTGATGAGGCAGGTCACCCCGAAGCCCAACAGCAGCAGGTTGGTGAAGGTGAAGGCACGGATGGCGTTGGTGAGCTTCTGGATCTTGTGGTAACGGGGCTGAGCAGCCCTGGCCCTGGGAACAGCAGGGGAAAGAGTAACCAGTCAGCCCAGTGGAGTCGCGCCCTGCGGCATGAGCACCAAGATTCACATACACACCGCAGTCCCCCCAGGGGGGTCTGCACCCTGGGGCACCAGTGCCAGAATTCACCCCCCCCAGAAGAGATCAGGGCACCAGCATCAGGATTTGCCCCCAACCTTCCCCTACCTGCACTGGGTCCACACCCTGGGGCACCAGCATCCGCACCCCTAGGCCCCCAAGCTGGGTCCACGCCTTGAGGGTCGCACTCCCAGCCTCCCCGTACTCACCCAGCTGCTGTGGTGGCGTCCGTGCCCAGCGGCCCGTCCACACAGTCCTTCATGCGCCAGTCCATCACGTAGCCAATGAAGGGGCAGGTGATGAGGCAGAGCAGCTGCATGACCCCGAAGATGGAGGCGTAGAACCCAACTGCCCGTTAGGGAGAGGATGAGAACCCAGTGCGCAGGCCCCATCCACAATGCAAGGGAGACTTCCAGGCCCTATCCCCACCCCCATCAGAGCGGAGACCTCTATGCCCAGTCCCCACCCCCAGATCAGGTAAGAGATCTTTATGCCCACACCCTTCCCCATCAGGGGGAGAACCTCACACCCAGGCCCCATCCCTCTGCCCTATAGGGGAGAATCCTGCCCTCAGGCTCCACCCACACAGCACCTGAAGAGGGCATCGGTCCATCAGCCACTCCATCACCCACTCCCACTTCTTGCCCCACTGGGGACCAGGGCTCCCGAGTCTCTTGGCAGCTCCGTACATTGCCAGAGCTGGGGCCAGGGACAGGCCTCTGGGACATTCCCACAGCGCACCCCCCTCTCCACCCTGGCCTGGCTAGCAAGGCTGGAAGGGAGGGCTGGCCTTGGCTACCTCCCCAACAACTCCTACCTGTGCCCTCGGCCTGCTCCATCAGCTCCTCTGGCACTGGGGTCAACCGGGGGGAGAGAGACACAGACAAGGGATAAAGGGCCTGGAGAGAAGGTCTCCTCCCCGATCCTAGCCTATGTTCCTTCACCTTCTCCTCCCCACACCCATACCCAGCTTCCCCTCCTGGCCTCTCCCTCCCCAGTCTTACCCCAGCTTCTCCCTACCCCCACCCCCAGCTCCTCCTGCTGGTCTCTGCCTCCGCCTTCCTACTCCAGCTCACCCATACACCCACTCCCAGCTCACCTCTGTCTCCCACTCCTGCCCCAACTCCCCATACACACACAGCTCCCCCTGATGCTCTATGACCACCTGTGATGAAGTGATGATTTTCTGAGATATTTTTATGCATGACTCAGTTTCCCTCTGTACTTTGCCTTGCAACTTGTGGGCACAAAAGGATTAAGAGAGGTTTGAGGGCAGGAGGTGTTGGGTCCCATAACAGTCTGGGGCCTGGCTCCACATTGATGGAGGGTCTATAAAGCCAGTGGGAGCCCCAGGCAAACCCTGGGATGCTCCTGCAGGCAGACAGGCGAACTCAGCCCTTGGATGACAGACTGAGAGCCGGCTGGGCTGAGAGTTAGGGCAGGTTTGCGCTGAAAATCACATTGGTACAAAGAGTGGCTGGGTCTGTGGCCAGGAACCCAGCTCACTCGGCCTCACTGGATAGAGCTCGCAGTGGAGCCCAGAGGCAGGGAGGCCGCGTGACTGGCCCTTAAGGAAGAGTGTTCAGTTTTGGGGCCCACACTACAAGAAGGATGTGGAAAAATTGGAAAGGGTCCAGAGGAGGGCAACAAAAATGATTGGGGGGCTGGAGCACACAACTTATGAGGAGCGGCTGAGGGAACTGGGATTGTTCAGTCTACAGAAGAGAAGAATGAGGGGGGATTTGATAGCGGCTCTCAGATACCTGAAACGGGGTTACAAAGAGGCTGGATCAGACTGTTCTCGGTGGTACCAGATGACAGAACAAGGAGTAATGGTCTCAAGTTGCAGTGAGGAAGGTTTAGGTTGGATATTAGGAAAAACTTTTTCACTAGGAGGGTGGTGAAGCACTGGAATGGGTTACCTAGGGAGGTGGTAGAATCTCCTTCCTTAGAAGTTTTTAAGGTCAGGCTTGACAAAGCCCTGGCTGGGATGATTTCGTTGGGGTTGGTCCTGCTTTGAGCCGGGGGTTGGACTAGATGACCTCCTGAGGTCCCTTCCAACCCTGATATTCTAAGATTATATGAAGAGCAGGGGCTCCTCCGAGGGACAGGGGAAATGCCAGGGCACAGTACACACCCTGTGGATCCATGAGAACAGGCCCGCACCCAATGCCCCCTCCTGGCCTACGTCCACTTGTGACCAAGTGGGAATTTTGGTACTATGTTTATGAGTCCTATGTGTGCCTCAGTTTTCTTCTGCGTTTTGCATTGCTCTGCACACAAGTGCAAAGGGTTAACCAGCTTTACTTGGGGCAGAGCAAGAACCATGAGGTGTGTGTGTCCCATGGCTGGCTGGGGTACAAAGGGTCGGCAAAGGACTGGCAAAAACCAACCCACATCAATGCAGAATCCAGCAAGAGAGCAGGAACCCCCATGACCTGGCTGTTCACCCCAGCAGCCAGCAGCCAGGAGGAAAGAGACGTTCCCCCAGCCCTCAGCCGGGAAGCAGTGCAAAGGCCCCAGAGGGAGAGCAAAGGGGAAAGCCAGGCCTAGGGGCTGACAAGGAGCCAGATGGAGATAGAGGCCATAACAGCTTGGCTGGCTAATTGCACCGGTGGTGGCCAGGTGGACTAATGCTCAACCTTTGCCTCTCTGCGCTAACCCAAGGCCCTTCTGATGCCATGGGCCAGGTGCCCATGTTCCCCCATGTCTGGGAAGGCTGCTGCTGTCACTGCAGATATCACTGACAGCACGGCGCCCCGAAGGGCGCAAACCTCCTGCAGGAGACCAGCTCAGCTGGATTCGCTGCAGGGAGCCAAGGAGACAGACAGGGACCACTGGGGCCCGAGCAGCCATGGGTCTGCCCCTGTGGAACTGGGTGGGACCTTGGGGACTAGGGACTGGTGAGAGGCTGGGTATGGAGCAGAGCCTGTGGATCCATGACACCTCTCCATTCCCAGCTGGGTCCTCACCATCTTGGCTGCCACCCGTCACCTGGAACTCCAGCATCTTGTTCATCGCTGCCATGTAGAAAATGACGCGCAGCTGGGTCATGCCCATGGTGACCAGGCTCCACAGGAAGATGGGGGAGCAGACGCTGCGGCGGAAGGGGATTGAGTCTGCAGGAGGTTGAAGGGGGAGACAAGGGAGGAGACGTCACTGTCAGCCCCAGATAACATCCTCATCTCCTCCACCATTCATGATAGAACCCTCCATTGGAGACCCCATCACGTTGACAGCCTCAGCCAGAGTCATCCCCATGCACTCCTCACCACCGCCCCCATCCTCCCGACAGACACAGCCATACCCACAC
>ML677536.1:2290977-2313522 GCA_007922305.1 Dermatemys mawii | reverse complement strand
GCACCCCTCACCACTGCCCCCATCCTCCTGACAGACACAGCCAGAGTCATCCCCATGCACACCTCACCGCCGCCCCCATCTCCCCGACAGACACAGCCATACCCACGCACCCCTCACCGCCGCCCCCATTCTTGACGGCCTCCGCCAGAGTCATCCCCACACACCCCTCACCATCGCCCCCATCGTCCCGACAGACACAGCCATACCCACGCACCCCCCACCGCTGCCCCCATTCCCGACAGCCTCCGCCAGAGTCATCCCCACGCACCCCTCACCACCGCCCCCATCTCCCAACAGCCTCAACCAGAATCATCCCTATGGACCTCTCACCGCCACCCCCATCCCTCCGACAGCCTCAACCAGAGTCATCCCCACACACCCCTCACCGCCGCCCCATCCCCCCGACCGCCTCAACCACAGTCAACCCCACACACCCCTCACCGCCGCCCCCATCCCGACGACAGCCTCATCCCCACGCTCCCTGCACCGCAGCCCCCATCACGCCCCTACAAATAGACACCGCCCACTGGGACGTCTGTCACAGCCCAGCTCTGCTCTCGCATGTGGGACTGGTGAATCTCAGCACTGTTGGATTCCTGGTTTCTACTCCGAGCTGTGGGACAGGGAGGACTGGGGTCTAGTTGCGGGGCGGAAGTCAGGACATCTGGTTGTAGCCCAGCTCTGGGAGGGCAAGTGGGATATAGTTGTTAGATTTGGGGTTCTTGGAGCCAGGACTCCTGGGTTCTCTCCAAACTCGAGCCCAGTCTAGCAGCTGCGCAGGAGGCTGTGGTGCCTGCTGCTGCATGCTCCGCTCCCTCTGTGGGTTAGGGCCGCCCCAGATCCCCAGGCACAACCCAATGCAACTTATCGGTGTCAGGTGCTGAGGCTAGAGAAGGTGCAGCACCCTGATCCCTCCAGCAGGGGGCGCCAGACGCCCAGGCAGTGCCCCACGGCCTGCAGAGCCACTGCCTGATGCATTAGGTACCCGGCCTTGCACCAAGCAGCTGCCAGGCCGATGTTCAGGGGCACAGCTGGCACCGCCACACATACAGCCTGGGAGATCCCCTGTACCCCCACAAGCCTGGGAGCGCCCCTGCATCCCCCACTACTCCCAGCCTGGGGGCGCCCTGCACCCCCCACTACTCACAGCCTGGGAGAGCCCTGCACGGCACCCCCAACCTGGAAGAGCCCCCTTTGGCCAGCACCCCCCAGCCTGACAGAACCTCCTCATATACACTGCTCCCCTGGGCCGGGTCAGACACCCTAAATCCCTCAGACACCCTTGGGTGGCCCTGTCACACTGCCATCCTCAGGAAGCTCTGCCCCTTCCTTTGGGAAAATCCTTCCCCCTATACCCCTTGAACCTCCTCCTCCCCGAATACACTCCCCTGCTCGGACCCTGCCCATGCAGGGCGCACACAGCCCAGCAGGGAGCGCTGCAGCAGGACTTCCCCCACCCAGAGACACTGCCCCCTGCAAGGTACCCTGAGCTCTGCTCCCACGGGTGCTGGGTGCTAGGGCCACCCCTGGCTGAGTCCAGCTGGCACTCACATTCGGCAGGCATCGCGGCCCCATGGCTCAGGTCCTGCGTGGATGGGCAAAGCTCCTGGCCCTCCTGCAGGCACGACCCCTTCTGGCTCAGACGCTGCCCCACGGTGGTTACATGGGTGTAGAACCGATCGCCTGTCACCCTGTGATCCAGTGCCAGCCCGATCAGCTTGATCTTCTTCCTGACCCAGGAAAGGGGGATGAGAGGGGATCCGGTGCCCCCTGCTGGGGGAGACCTGCCATTGCCCCCATAGCACTGCCTGCTGGTGGAGACCTGCCACTGCTCCCATAGCGCTGCCTGCTGGGGGAGACCTGCCACTGCCCCCATAGCGCCCCCTGCTGGGGGAGACCTGCCACTGCTCCCATAGCGCCGCCTGCTGGGGGAGACACGTCACTGCCACCTGGTAGGAGACGCTGAAGCTAGTGTAGCTGGGAGCTCCCACCACAGCCAGTGCCCCCACCCCACTCCCTACAGCACCCCCTGCTGGGAAAGGCTGGAGCTCCCCCACCACCACTCACGTGTAGTTAGCCTCCTCGGGCGCCGGGAAGGACTCCTTAGGCCAGTTGACCAGGCAATTGAGGAAGATGAGGCAGGCCAGGCCTGACCAGGTCAGCATTATGGCGATGAAGGAGACTCCGGCGTCATAGATCAGCTGGGAGCAGGGGAGCAGGAGATTAGTAGAGTGGATGTGGAGAGGGAGGGTCTGGCTGGCATCTTGGGCAGGGGTCACCCTGATACCCCTGAGTTCTTCCCATGTAAAGTGTTGATAGCTCTCTGTGAAACCCCAAAATCCAGCAGCCCAGGTCACCCACTGATCTCAGGCAGGAAGGTGGGGGTTGAACCTGCCCCCATATCAAGAGGCCCTGGTACCTTGACTGCGGGGAAGGTGACGGCCGAGGAGGCGTAGGAGCCAATCATCAGCGCCATAACGGTGGAGCGCAGGTTCCCAAACATGTTGGGCAACTGGAGAGGACACAGAGCAGAGATGTTAGTGGGGGGAGAGGTGCTGGGCAAGGGGGTGGGGGGGACAACCCCAGGGACAGGACAGCCCTCCTCTCCCTCCAGCCAATGGACACCACTTCTCCCTGCTGCCCGGCTCAGGCTGACTTGCCCCGAGGGGCCCAGATCTACTCAGGCTTGGGGGCAGCTGTTTCCCTTGACCCGCACTGAGGGGGACGTCTCACTGGAGGAGCAGTGGTTGGGGGAAGGGGAGAGGAGGCCCCCTGGGGAGGGATCCTAGATATAGGATTAGGGTGCCATGGGAGGAGGGTTAGGGCTGGATCCCAGCTCTTGACAGTGTCGGGGCCCCATGGAGGAAGGGTCAGGGCTATTCATCCCCTCCCCCAGATGCAGCCGCAAGCAGCAGGGCACCTTGGTTTAGTAAACAGGCCAGCCTAGCCCAGCTCCACCACATGCCGCTGCCTCTCCTCCCACCTCTCAGTGCTGGGACAGGGGGTGTGCCCACGATCCTGCCTTCCTATTGGCTGCCTGGCTACCTGCCCAGGTCCCGTGACTGCTGGCAGGTGTGGGGGGGGCTGTGCCTATGCCAAGATGCAACATGACCCCACGTGGGTGGGGCGGGTGTAACCCCTCATGTGCTGGATGGAGAGATTTCCCCTCCTCTTATCCAGGCAGTGCCTGCCCCATGCCGGAGGCTGCAGCGCTGCCCACTCTGCTTCTCCCTGCCCACATAGATCAGTTCCCATCCCTTTGCCAAGGTCACCCGGCAGCCTGGCCCTGAGGGCTCGCTGGCACCCAGCACTGGCACACTTCCCAGCTCAGTGCTGCATGCAGAGTATACACAACCCCAGGTCAGGCCCCATCACAGAGAGGGCAGCATGCAGGCTCACGCTGGCAGCGGGATATCCCAAGAACACCCGAGCCTGCCCTACGGGGCCCAGCTCCACCAGCTGGGGACCCAGCCCTGATGGAAACCCTGCAGCGACATTCCTGCCAACTGGCCTTCCCCATGTGCCCAGGACTGCAGTGCCCAGCTACCCATCCCCCAGGAACCAACACAGACAGGAGCATTCAGCACGGGGCAACACAGCCCCAGCCGCCACCTGATCCAAGCAGGCGCACAAGGCCCCCCTGTGCTAGGCTCAAAGCTTGGCCCTGTCCCACCCCACAGGGCAACCAGCCCCACACAGCCATGCTGGCTGCCAGACCAGTGCTCCTGCCCCACTGTACAAGCCACCAGTCAGGCCCATGCAGAGGTAGCCAGGAGGCAGATGCCTTGAAGCCTGCCCCAGAGCGATGGGAGCCATGGACGTGGAAGGCAGGCGAGTGGTACATCAGCCCAAAGCAATGACGGGAGAGCGTGCTCAGCCCTGGGAGATGGCAAGAGGGGGCACAGAGACGTCTGCCACCAAGCACCATGTCCCACACGCTCCCCCCCACACACACAAACAGCCCCCTTTCCACACGGACCCAGGCTGGGCCCCACCCTGAGAGCTGGGTGCTGCATCATGCCCCTGGACCAACCCCTGCATGGAGCAGGAGCGGCTGAGCGAGATGTGATGCCCCCACCAGGGCAGGGCAGGGCCGGCAGGGAGCTGTGGGGATCCGGAAACAGGCAGGGGAGCTAGTCACTCCCCTGCCACGTGACTCCAGGCTGGAGTTGTGCCATGCCACCTGCCTCCTCCATACTCAGCTGCGAGGTTCACAGTCCGGGAGGAGACTAGGGCACTGACCCCTCTCGGCATCCAAGGGGGAGCCTTGGGACCAAAGACCTTTTGTGCCCTGGGGAGGGCTGGCATGGTAGCTCTTCCCCTGTCTGCTGCCCCCAGCCAGCCCTTCCCAGGGGCTCAGCGCTCTCTCCTGCCCCACAGGGACAAGCACAGCCCCTCCCCACCTCTGCTGCCCCCAGCTGGCTGTCCCGAGGGGCTCAGCACTCTCTCCTGCCCAAAAGTGAAAGGCACAGCCCCTCCCCACAAGAGGGCACAGATCCCACACTCACCGTCAGCGAGGTGAACGTCAGGCAGATACCCCCGAAGCCATTCAGGGACAGGCCAAGGAAAATCAGTGGGGAGAGAACTGGAGGAAAAAGAGACGGGGCGAGTAGATGAGTCTGAGCCGGGGAAATGCGGGGATGGGAGAGTGGAAGAGTACAGGGCTGGGGGTTTGGGGATGGGAGAGCGGAGGAGTCCAGGGCTGGGGGTTGGGGATGGGAGAGCGGAAGAGTACAGGGCTGGGGATTTGCGGGGATGGAAGAGCAGAGGAGTACAGGACTGGGGATTTGCGGGGACAGGAAAGCGGAGGAGTAGAAGGCTGGGGATTTGGGGGGACAGGAGAGCAGAGGAGTACAGGACTGGGGAGTTGGAGGACAAGAGAACAGAGGAGTGCAGAGCTCTGGTTTTGCAGGGACAGGAGAGTGGAGAAGTGAGGGCTGGGTGTTTGCAGGGATGGGAGAGCAGAGGAGTGCAAGGCTGGGGATTTGAGGAGACAGGAGGTCAGGGCTGGGGATCTGTGGGGACAGGAGATCGGAGGACCACAAAGCTGGAGTTTGGGGCATGGGAAAGTGGAGGAGCACAGGGCTGGGGTATCTGGAGACTGGGGAGCAAAGGAGCGCAGGGCTGGGATACAGCGGGGGGCAGCAGAATGCGAGATAAGCGGTGGAGATGGGGGACTGTGTCAGTGGAGGTATGGATCGGCTTCAGGAAATGAGTTGGGGAGACTGTGGGTGCTGCTGGGAAGACGAGGGGGTGGAGAGCTGTAGGCTGTGGGGAGAAGCCCTCACCTCACCTGGGGGGTCGTAGGCAGCCAGGGCCATCAGAGCGCAGGAGACAGCAAAGCTGAAACTACAGGGGCACAGGGCAGTAATCAGCAGCACCCCCAACCTGTGGGCCCCTCCCCAACCCTGGGATCCCTCCATCCCCATGGGCATCTCCCAGTGCCCCCACCTTGAGATCTAGCCATCCTGAGCATATCCCTGAGCTTCCCCCCGACCCCGCAGGCCCTTCCCCCCCTCCCCATGGGCACCTCCTTCACTCCCCACCTTGGGGCATCCCCAGTGGACAGCTCTCCCTCCCTTTACCTTGTCCCCCCACCCCCCAGCCACCTCTCCCAACTTAGGACCCATCCCTGTTTCCTCAGGGCCACAGCTCCCAATCCATGGCCCTCATCCCATCTCCATGGGTCCTTCTTCCACACAACCCATACCCAGGGAGTTCCTGACCCCCAGACTCCCACACACCTGCCGAAGAGGCGGAGGGGCCGGGGCCCCAGACGGTCCATGAGCACCCCCAGGGGCAGGGTGGCAGCGCTCAGCAGAAAGGACCCGATTGTGAAGCCCAGGTTCAGCATCTCCTCCTGCTCCACGCAGCTATGCCAATGGTTGGGGGGCAGCCCCACAGCCGAGCCGTTGGTCCCATTGTCACCTAGGGACATTCACAGCATCAGACCCTCCGCAGCCCCAGGAGGGAGACCCCCACCCTGACCCCCCCTTGCCCCAGGGGCCGTAGCCACCTCTCATTCCATGGCTAGCTGTGTGTCTTGCCAGGCAGAGCAACCCAGATCCTGTCAGATCCATCCATCCCAGAGGGCCTGCCCCACCCGCCAGGGACGAGGGGCCAGAACCAGCCCGGCTGATCTGGGGAGGAACTCAGCTCTGTGGGGCCTCTAGCATGGACTGAGCCCCAGCCATGCCCCAAACACTCCCATACATCCCCATTCCACCATCTTCCCATGGCTCCTCCCACCTAATCTCAGCCCTGCCCCATCTCATCTCAGGCTCCTCTACCCCTCCGCTTGGTTGGCCACACTCCTCCTCATCTCAGCTCCTCCCCCGATTGCCCACTCCCACTACTTCCCTTTGCCCTCCACTCCTCATATCATCCCCCACCCCGTCCTGCTTCTCCCCACATTTTATTGTTGTCCTTCCCCTTTCATGTTTGGCCCCTCCCACTTTCTCTTTGACCTTCCTCTCTCCTCTCCAGCTTGGCCCCTCCCGCTCTCTCTGTGCTTCTCTCACTCAACCCCACCCTCTCCCTGGGCCCCTCCCCTCTCACCTGTGCACATGTGGGAGTAGAAGCCCTCGTGCTTGAGCATGATGAGCAGGGAGCCCCAGCCCAACAGCACGGCGGAGAAGAAGAGGTTCTCCAGCACGGCCGTGCATGCCATCCACCAGCGCCGACTGTACGCCTGCTGCAGTGTCGGCGCCATCTCGGCTCCACAGGGGCCACAGGCTGGGGACACAGAACAACAGTCTCGTTCTTTGCCCCTCCAATCCCCTGCTCGCCCCCTCCCACTTTCTCTCCTTTCCCTCCCCTCCCCCCAAATAAATGGCAAAGCATAGGACGGGGGGGTGCTGCAGGGATCTGGTTTTATTTAACCTCTGCCGTACCAGTCTGGAAGAGGGAGTAAACAGCACAGTATCCATCTGTCTAAGAGACTTACCTGGCCCATAGTGTCTGCATCCCTCAATGCCTTTGTATCCTCACACAGACAGGCCAACTATCTATATTGTATAGATGGGGAAACTGAGGCACAGAAACGCCAAGTGACCTGCCCCAGGTCTGTAGCAGAGCAACGAACTGAACGTAAGTCTAACTAGTCCCAGGCTGACACCCTAACCACTGGGCCATCCTTCCTTCTACTGAAAGTCACAGATGCTATGAGCCAGGCCAGGGAAATACCCACCAAGGCCGGGAGAGCTAGTCCACCTGGGCAGGAAATGGAGACTGGCTGTTTTTCTAGATCTGCTCTAAGTTCAGTTGTGTTTTCAGGGTCTGAGGTGACCAGATGTCCTGATTTTATAGGGACAGTCCAAATTTTGGGGTCTTTTTCTTCTATAGGCTCCTATTACCCCCCACCCCGTCCCAATTTTTCACACTTGCTGGCTGGTCACCCTACCAGGGTCGCTGTAGCTGTGCTGGTCTCGGTAGAGCTGGAAAGCTGGAAGTTGGTCCAATGAGTGGGGCTACCTCACCCACCTGGCCTGTCTCATTCAAACACGAACTCGAGTCAGGGCAGCTGGAGGTCAGATGAACTGGTCGCAGTGAGCCAGTCTGGCCTTGGGATCTGTGACTCTCTGAAATACCAACACAGGATTTCACAGGGGAAAGCCAGACCTTGATTTGTAATGAAAGAGTTGCCAAGGCTCAAGCAATTGTTTTGCTTTCTTAACTGACACGGCAAACTCAGAGGTGCGGGGGCCATGATCTGCCAAGCCCAGCAATGCGGGGGCTCTGAGGTGCTGGGCTCTGGCACAAATTAAGCACTGGGGAAAGCGATAGCCAATCCAGCCGGAACAACCCAATTCCAAAGCCAGGCATCCCCCCTGTTACTCCACCTCCGCCGGGGCTGGGGTAGAGACTGTGAAAGAGACCAAGGTGGGGGAGTGGGGCAGCGCTTCCTGAAATGAGGCATAAGTTTGGAAGCTGGAATGAAGAGGCCGGAGTGACATGGGGCTGGAAACCATGCCATCGCAGCCAGGCTTGCCCTTGGCCCGGTGCTGGGCTCATTTCGAAGGGGACTCTGTTGAGTTTGCAAATCTCCAAAGGAGAGAATGTTAAGGAAGAGGCATTTAGGTGGGGAAATGGCTTCGAAGGGGAATAGCCCCCTGGGGGAAGCTGCCAAAAGCCCCGTCGCTCCCTCACAGGGGGATGGATCCCTCCAAAGATTTGTGCCCTGGGGGAAGATCAACCCCTAGACCAGCCTATGTCCCGGGGGGGCTTACCCTGTCCCTGGGCTGTCCCACAACCCCCTGGCGGGAGTGGAGGTGCTGGGACTTCCCCAGCTGCCAGGATTCTCACATCAGGTTTCTCTGACAGCCCCTATCCCTCAGGTTTCTCTGGTACTCCCTATCCCTCCAACATCCCAGCTCTGTAATCCACTCAAGCCTCCTCTCCAGCATGGCCTCCCCCACCCAGCAACCTCCACGAGTCCCCCTCACCTTCTCTTCCTGTTTCAGCACAGCCAGCCAGCCACATGGCCCTACCCCTCCCCAAAAATAGCCCAGAGTCAATACAGGGCTAGGCTGGGCTTGGCTGCCCTGCCACGTGTACTGCACAACGGTCGGTCGCTTTGCCCCAGCCACACGTGTGATACACTTTGGTCCCCTTGGCCCAGCTGGCCCCCTCCTCAGCCACCGCTTCCCCTCGCAGCGCTCCCCTTTGGCACCTCTCGCCCAAACTTACCCTCCTGGAGAAAGGGGCCCGGGGCCGGGGGATGGACTCAGCTTGGTGATCCTGGGCAGGGAGGGGTTGAGCGAACTCTCCCTCTGCCTCAAACCACTGGCTAAGCGGGTTGTTTTTTTCGCCTGCTGTTTGCCAACAGCTGGGGTTACAAACGGCTCCGAAGTTGAAGATCGCTTGTGTGAGTCTAGCAGTGCAGGAAGTGAAAAGAGCATGTGTGTCTGCTTTATAAGGGCATCAACTCTGCATGTGTGTGTGAGAGAGCGAGCGAGAGCCAGGAAAGGGATAAGAATAAGGAAACCTGAAGGAGCTAAAAAGGCAAAGAATAAAATAAAGAGGGAATTAAAGAATGAATAAAAGAATGAATGAGTTAAAGAAAGACTGAAGGAATGAAAGAATGAATGAGCAAAGAAAAAGTGAAGTAAAGAAAGACAAAATTAAAAAAAGAACAGGCAAAAAGTGAATTGCAGGAGGAAAGAAAGAATCAGTGAAAGAATTAAAGAAAGAATGAAAGATGGGATAAATGAAAGAACTAAAGAAGAAAAGATAGAGTGAGTTACAAAAAGAATGAATTAACGAAAGATGTGAAAGAAAGAACGAACTGAAGAAGGAAAGAATGTATGAGTGAAAAAATTAAAGAAAAAAACAGCAACAAAGAACAAATTGAAGGAGGAAAGACAGAACAAGTGAATGAATTAACGAAAGAGAAGAAATGAAAGAACAAACTAAAGAAGGAGTGAAAAGGAATTAATTCAAGAAACAAACAAGCAAAAAATGAATTGGAGGAAATTTTTTCAGTGTTGATAAATGCAAAGTAGTGCACACTGGAAAACATAATCCCAACTCTACATACAAAATGATGGGGTCTAAATTAGTTGTTACCACTCGAGGAAAACCTTGGAGTCATCATGGTAGCTCTCTGAAAATATCTACTCCGTGTGAACTGGCAGTCAAAAAAGCGAACAGTGTTAGGAACTGTTAGGAAAGGGATAGATAATAAGACAGAAAAGATCATAATGTCACTATGTAAAACCATGGTACACCCACACCTTGAATACTGCATGCAGCTCTGGTCACCCCATTTAAAAAAAGATACATTAGAATTGGAAAAGGTTCAGAGAAGGGCAACAAAAATGATTAGGGGTATGGAACAGCTTCCATATGAAGAGAGATTAAAAAGACTGGGACAGTTCAGCTTAAAAAAGAGATGACTAAGAGGGGACATGAAAGAGGTCTGTGGAATCAGGACTGACGTGGAGAAAGTGATTAAGGAAGTGTTATTTACCCCTTCACATAAGATGAGAACCAGGGGTCACACAATGAAATTAATAAGCAGCACATTAACAACAAACAAAATTAAGTATTTTTTTCACACAACGCATAGTCAACTGTGGAAGTCATTGCCAGGTGGTGTTCTGAAGGCCAAAATTACAACTGGATTCAAAAAAGAATTAGGTAAGTTCATGGAGGATAGGCCCAACAATGGCTATTGGCCAAGATGGTCAAGAGTTCAACCCCATGTTCTGAATGTCCCTAAATCTCCAGCTGCCAGAAGCTGGGACTGGACCACAGGGGACAGATCACTTGATAATTGCCCTGTTCTGTTCATTCCCTCTGAAGCACCTGGCACTGGACACTGTCGGACAACAGGACACTGGGCTAGATGGGCCATTGGTCTGACCCAGTCTGCCCATTCTTATGTTCTTGTGAAAGAATTAAAGAATAAACAAAAGATGGCAGAAACAAAATACAGAATGAAATAAAGAAGTAAAGAAAAACAAGTGATTGTTTTTAAAAGAACAAAGGAATGAAGGAAAGAACTAAAGAAGGAAAGAAAAAACAAGTGAAAGGTGGAATAAAAGAAAGAAAGAAAGATTAAGGAAAGAAAACAAAGGAAAAAGAAATGAATGAGAAAATTAAAGAATGAACAATTGAAATAAAAGAATGCATTAGAGAAGGAAAGAAAGAACAAATTAAAAGGAGAAAGGAATGAGTGATGGAAAGGAAAGAATGAACTGAAAAAAGGAGTGAGAGAAGGAAGGAGTGGATAGAGGAGAGAGACTGGGAGAGAGCAGAGGGAGAAGGATGTGAAGAAGAACTGAGTGGAGATTTCCAAATGGGACAGAAGAGAAGAAAGTAGGGCAGGGAGAACAGAGGAAAAGACCAGGTTGACTGGAGCATACACTGGGAGCAGACAGATCTCACCAGTGGGGATTTCCCTCGGGAAACAGCAGGATCACACTTGTGCAGGGGGTGTCTCCCCCTTTCCTTTTTTTCTCCCACAGCCCCCTGGTGCAGCTGGAGCCCTTCCCCCTCCCAGTTTCTCATTGACCACAGCTTTAGCTGCTGTGATGAGTCCAGCTGCGCAAACACAACCTACAGCTCAACCTTTAACTCCCCACGTGCCACCCTCCCCTGGCTGGCCTATGTGGTTGTATTGCATGTGCACATTCATATGTGTGTATATGGCTGTGTGTGTGTACATATCGTTATGCATGGAGAGTGGGTGTACATGTGGTTGTGCACAGTGGGTGGTTGTACATGGGGTTTGTGTGTAAATATGCATATATGACTGTGTGTGAGGTTGTGCAGGTGTGTGGTTGTGCATGTGCGGCTGTGCCTGGTGTGGTTATGGTAGCATGTATGTGGCTATGCAAGGTGTGTGTCTGTCCTGTGTGGTTGTGCATGGGGTATTTGTGGCTGTGTGTGACACTGCATGTGTGTGGTTGCATGTGTGGTTGTGCATGGTACATGTCTGTCCCTGTGTGACTGTGTAACGTGGATCCACAAGATCAGTGCTACACCCCCAGCTTTGGAACAGTCTCTTCAGTGTGCCAGACCCACAAAGGCTCTCACCCTTCCTTCAGGGCAGGCTGTCGGGCCTCACTGCCTCCTGTGACTGACCCTCCTGCCTCACCTCATGAGCTCAATTCAGTGAGCCCAGCTGGGACTGACTCCTGGCACAGCCTTGTCTGCTCTTAATGCCCCTCACTAAGTATTGGCAGTGACACTCAGTGTTGTCAAAACAGCTGGGATCAGTAGTCAGCTGCTACACAGCACAGGAGGGCCAGAGGTGAGCACAGAGAAACAAAGGGTAAAGCATGACCCAAGTCCATCCTGCTCAGCCCAGAACCCTTTTGTTCAGGCTCTCAGTCTGACCTCCATGGTCAGTGCCCGGGTGAGAGTCCCAACTCCTTCCCACAGCCAGCTCCTAACCCCCACCTCCCACCTTCCTGATCTTTTGTTCTCCAGCTGGGGGGTTCCCTCAGCCTCTCTGCTGAGAGGTAGGGAAATCCATCCCCTTCTGGGGCACAGGCTGCTAGGCATCCATGTCCTGGTGTGTGGATTTGTTGTCTTGGGGGGCCGCTCTCAGCCAGTCTTTCCTTCTTAATGACCCACGCAGGCAGCCACATAACATTCACAGTGAGGTCTCCCAGACCACCTGGAGAGCAAACTGTCCTTTTTCCCTACTGGATAGCAATGCAACATAAAAGGGGTGTTTGTGACATCTGTACCTAGGGGGAGCGTGCTGTAACCCCCATATTCCTCATTTTCATATAATCATGATCTTACAAATAAATCATGCCTTGTAAGGCATCAGAAGAATAGTTATGATCCACTGAGTCATTTCTCTATCCATATATGTGTATCATTAATGCATATGAAGTTATGAGAATTGTGTTGCATGGTGGTCACTAAAGCATACTGTAAATTGGGAAATCAGCCAGGTATTAGCTCCCCAAAGGCAACGGCAAGGAAAGTAACCAATGCCCAGGTGAGCTGTCAAACAACCTATCAACAGCCATTGTCCAGCAAAGGGGCTACAATGTAATTCCACCAGAGGAATTGCTCAACCTTGCTTGGAGAGACTCCAGGTAAAGCTCACCTGACTCTGAAGGGGGTCGGGGCGGGGGGGGGGGAGGGCAAAGCCAAGAGGGAGGAAAGAACATGATAAAAGGAAGAGACTTGCCATGCTCTCCCTCTCTTCCACCTACATCTACAGACAGCACCATCAAGCAACTGAAGCGCTGATCAAAGGGGAGAACCTGGCTGAAGAGCAACCAGCCAACCTGTGGTGAGAAGCATCTAAGTTTGTAAGGACACTGAAAGTGTTGAAATCAGCTTAGAATGTGTTTTGCTTTTATTTCACTTGACCAAGTATGACTTGTTATGTTCTGATTTATAATCACTTAAAATCTATCTTTACAGTTAATAAATTTGTTTATTCTACCTGAAGCAGTGTGTTTGGTTTGAAGTGTGTCAAAGATTCCCCTTGGCATAACAAGCCTGGTATACATAAAAGTCTTTATTAAATTGGTGAACTCATATAAGCTTGCAGCATCCAGCAAGCATAACTGGACACTGCAAGATGGAGGTTCCTAGGGTTGTGTCTGAGACCAGAGATATTGGCTAGTGTCATTCAGTTGCAAATAGCTAGGAGCAGGTTCCATGCCAGAGGCTGTGTGTGAACAGCCCAGGAGTGGGGGTTCTCACGGCAGAGGATAAGGCTGGCTCCCAAAGTCAAGGATTGGGGTGACCTAGCAGAACACCAGTCCAGATAACACCAGAGGGGAACGTCACATTGTTTAAGGACTATGGGGGCCAGTTCCCCAGCCCTGTGACCAGAGACACTCAAGGGTATTAACTGAAAGGAAATAGGCAGCTATCCATCATAGAATATCAGGGGTGAGAAGGGACCTCAGGAGATCATCTAGTCCAGGCCTGCACAACTCAGAAAGCAGCGAGAGCCATATTGCTGCAAAAAAACCAGCTGCGGGTCAAAAAGCCCAGCCCCCATCCGCTTCCCCCCATCCACTTCCCCCCACTCCACTCCACCCCTACTCACCACTTGCGGGCCGCACAGCAAACCCATGCGGGCCGCATGTGGCCCCCTGGCCACATGTTGTGCAGGCCTGATCTAGTCCAACCCCCTGCTCAAAGCAGGACCAATCCCCAAGGCAGCCTGTGGAACTCCGCATCACTGGATGCCAGAGGGTTAAACACTGTAACAGGGTCTGTGGAGGGGCTGGGGAATGCTGTGAGCAGAAAATTCCTGCCCTGTAGCCTCAGCTGATGGCTGGGTGCAAGCGGGAATGGCCCATTGGTGGCATAAAATAGCTGGCAAGGTGCCCAGCTCTCAGACGGCATTGTCTCACTTACAGGCATCAGAACAATCCTGCAACTGTTCACGGCTCAGAGCACCTCAGGGACCACGTTGGGAGATCGCTCCTCCCCAGAGCCCACTGCATCGGATCCAGTTAGTCGTCCTACTCCCTCTCACAGTCTGTATGAAATCACGCTGGGGCACGGCATCCCCAATGCACCAGGAAGACTCGGAGACTGTCCCCATTACTGGGGCTGGCTCCCATAGCCACCCACTCTCTCACACACACACTCACACTCTATCGTCCTGTCCCCCACCCTCCAAAGTAGACCTTTGGGCTCCCCTCCCCATCACCGCAGCTTCAAAACCCTGCTCTCCTCCCTCCTGGGTCTAATGCCAATAGCCTGAAGCTAGAGTAAATGAGGCTGGAACTATGGGGCTCATTTTAGGCCATTAACCCTGGGGAGCCACCTAGGCATGGGGCAGATTCCCCCACACTCAGCTCTTGAAGGAAGAGGAGGCATCTCTCTCTGAAGAAGAGGCATCTCCGCTCTGGCTCCACCACGCAGGCAGCCCTGGGCGACAGCTCTGGCCTGGGCTAGCCAGGTCACACTCACTGATCACATCGCTGGCTTGAGAATCTCTCTCTGCCCCTCCACCATCCAGATTCAGCTGCTCCCCTGCCCCTCAACTGCCAGCCGTTGGAATCACTCCTGCCGTGCCTCCTTCCCTGTCCCTCCCCACACCTATTGCCCTCTTAGGCCAACTCCTACACATCCCGGAATAGAATAACCACATCCACGACTGCCAGTATTGTTGTACCAGCACCACCCTCAGAACAGAGAGGTGCTTTACATCAGTACAACTTAGCACCCTTTCTCTATAGCCAAGGTCCCTAAACTGTGGGGCATTCAGGGCTGGGGGGGACAGCAGCAGGCTAGGCCATCCCCCATGGGGGGCAGCATGGGAGGACCACCCAGCCCTGCCCTGTCCCCAGCTCTGCTCCAGGCCCACCCCAGCTTTGTGCCTGACCCCGTCCCCAGCAAAGCGCTGCACCTGGCTGGGGCTCAGCTGCTGCTCCACTTCCAGCCTCGGCCCCTAGCCACAGCTCCAGCCCCGTTATCCCATCTCCACCCCACTCCCCGAAGCCACAGCCCTGCTCCTGGCTGTGCCTTCAAGGGTGCATGGACAGAGGGAAGGGGGGGCATGATCACTGCTCTCCAGGAATCCTACCCCAGACTAATCACCTTTCCACCACTGTAACTGCATCCATCCGTCAGGGCTTTGCACCACTTGAAGCCCAGTCTACACTTCATGCTTGCATTGGCAGAGCTCTGTCAGCAGTGGGGTGGGGCGATATTTTACTGCCATCGATAAGCCCTTGAGTAGACACACATGGACAGGGAAAAACATCCTTTTGCCAGTACAAATTGAGGATGCAACCCCGCGTAACAGAGCGCCTTGAGAGCCAGCTACTCTCAAGCAAGCGCTACAGACAATTTAGATGTTAGGATTGTTATACCAGCAAAAGTACACTTTTGCTGGGAGAAGCTTCGTCTCAACTAAGCTCCACTGGTTTATCTATCCCAGCAAACCCTTTCTTGTGAAACGGGGATTCACTCTATGGGGAGAGCTGAAGAGGCAAAAGAGATGTGTGCAAAACAAGGCTTCTTCTGCTATCACTACAAATGCCTGGTTTGTCTGCCTGTCCCCGCACCCCAGGTGTGTGTGTCTGTCTGTAGACCATTATGTAAGTAGGGCAGGGACTGTCCCTTCCTGAACATTTGGGACGCACATAGGCTGCTAGGTTGTGGTAGTACCCTAAGATCTAACAAGATGCAGTGGCTGGAAGTCGAAGCTAGAGAAATTCAGACGGGACACAAAGCACAAAATGTAAAGCGAGATAACTCTGGGAACAATCTACCAAGGGCTGCAGCAAATTCTCCATCATTGACAATTCTTCAGTTAAGAAGGGATGTTTTTCTAATAGATCTGCGAGTTCAACCAGGAGTTAAACCAAGGAAGTCCTCAGGCTTGTGTTACGCAAGAGATCAGACTAGATAAGCACAGGGGTCCCTTCTGGCTTTATAATCTATGACTTCTCGTTATTATTACAGCCCATTCCTTTAGCACTTTCCCCACCAGAGAGGCCACCACCCAGCCAAGACGAACAAAACCTCCAAAAACACAAGTCAGACAAATTAAAAATAACTCCCAGCTGGGGCCTTTTAATCCAATTCTGATCTCTAAGTAGCTGGGATGAGTGAATTCAGCCTCTGGCAAAACAGAGCTGCCATATAATTAAACTGCGGTCAGCACTCTGAATGAGACAATGGCAGGGAAACAACCCAATTAAGATCCTGGGTTGTTAAACATGTATCACAGCCAGTAGCTGTTAGACCAACATGGTTATTAAGGACCACGTGCTCTGCAGGAAGCAGCACACCCCCTGGTGGGTACACAATGAACCATCAGCCACCTGTGCTTGCTCTTCACACAGGCATGCATGGATCTGCAGCCACCTCTGGGGTGGGAGGAGCGACATTCCTTCACTATGAGTTTGGGACAAGAAGCAAAAGGTTAAGGGGAGGGGAGGTTACCTCAACTTGATCAGGACCCTGCCGTTCACACAGCGATCCCAGTGAAAGTGCCAAGGGAATTTAGTGTGCACAGCAGAAGAGGGGCTGAGCTTTACAGCACACCAGGAAGATACACCCCTGCCCCAGCAGCACAGCGCCCCCTAAAGCTACACTGGGGTTCTAGCAGAGGAAAAAACAGCCAGATGCCAACCTGTCCTCCAGGAACTGACCTCCATTAACCCTTTCCTCCCATGAAGTGGTAAAAAGACAGAACTGGGCTCTTAGTCCTGCCTGGATTGGCCTGCTAAATGGGAGGGTCAGCTGGACAGGGCAGAACTGGGATCCTATCCACTTGGGGATGGAGCAAGGTGGAAGCGGAAGGGGGAAGCGGAATATCTCATTGGTGTATCACAGCCCCTGCTCTTTAAAATGTCCTTGCAGGAAAAGACCTAGCTCATACACAACTGCAGAGGTTTTATTGATGGGGGGCAGCACAGGGTTGAGTCCAGGATGCAATGCTGGGGCCACAGGACCAATCATGTTCAAGAGGCAGTCCCTACACTGGCCCCGCTCCCTGCTGCATCCTCTTCATCAGCTCCTCATCTTGCATGGAAAGTTCTGTCAGTTTCTTGCCCATGCGCTCGTGGATGTCCAGGTACTTGGAAACGCAGCGGTCCAGGCATACAGACTCCCCCTTTGAGAGCTCTGCCTCCTTGTAGTGGGGAGGGACGCACTTCCGGTGACAGGCGTTGGTCATTCTGGGCCACAAAGCAGGAGAGCATAAGAATCCACAGGCACCTCTGTGATCCCAGTCCTGACTCCTCTCCACAGACCCTACTATCCCAGGTCTGAGTTGCCTCCACACCCTGCCCATAGTTCTGCCTGTACCCCTGAATCTCAATCCACAATCCCTGCTATTGCAGTTCTGGGCTCTGTCAATTCCTCTCAATCCAAACCCATGGCCCTTTGATGTTCCACTCAGCTCCAGCACACCCACAGCTCACCAGTTCCCCTTCATTGACCCACAGCCCGTCTTGATTTAAAACTCATCACTGATGGAGAATACACCATGACCCTTAATACCTTGTTCCAATAGTTAATTGCTCTCACCATTAGAATATGATACCTTATTTCCAGTTTAAATTTATCTAGCTTCAGCTTCCAGCCATTGGATAATATTAGACCTCTCTCTGCTAGACTGAAGACTCCATTATTAAATATCTGTGTCCCATGTAGGTACAGTGGAGCCCCACTATAACGCGACAGATGGGATCCATAAAATCCCATCGCACTAAATGCAGAGTCACGTTATAGCGAGGCCCCACTCCCCGGCAGGCCGGGGGCTGCACTTCTCTCCCCGCTGCCCAGCAGGGGAGAGAAGCTGTGGCCCTCCGCCTGCCAGGGACAGAGAACTCCAGGGCTGCAGCCCCGGAGTTCTCTGTGGAAGCCGCTGCCCACCTACCTGCCGGGGGCAGGGGACACCGGTGCCTGCAGCCCCGGAGTCCCCTGTCCCGGCAGGTGCGGGGCAGTGGCTTCCAGGGAAACCGTGGCTCTCCGCCTGGTGGGACTGGAAGACTCCGGCAGCCCAGAGTACCCCTGTCCTGGCAGGCGCAGGGCAGCAGCGCTGGAAGCCGCAGCTCCCTGCCTGCTGGAACCGGGGGACTCCCCTGGTCCCAGCAGGCACGGGGCAGCGGCTTTCAGGGAAACTGTGACTCTCTGCCTGCCAGGACAGTAGGACTCTCCCGGTCACGGCAGTCGGGAGGCAGCAGCTTCCAGGGAAGCCGGGGCTCCCCGCCTGCCAGGACAGGAGGACTCCGGCAGCCTGCAGTCCCTCTGTCCCAGCAGGCGGGGAGCCGTGGCTTCCACAGAGAACTCCCAGGCTGCAGGCTGCAGTCCCGGAGTTCCGCAGGTGCGGGCCGCGGCTTCTCTCCCCTGCTGGGCAGAGGGGAGAGAAGCCGCAGCCCCCACCTGCAGTCCTGAGTTCTCTGTCCCTGGCAGGGGAGGCTGCAGCTTCTCTCCTCGCTGCCCAGCAGGGGAGGGAAGCCGTGGCCCCCACGCCTACCAGGGACAGAGAACTCAGGACTTGGGAGCCGCAGTATAACCACGCTATAACCGAACTTGCGTTATAGCAGGGCGCGTCATACCAGGGCTCTGCTGTACTTACCAACTGATCGAGTCATCACTTAATCCTCTCTTGGTTATGCTAAATAGATTGAACTCCTGGAGTCTATCACTAGGAGGCATATTTTCTAATCCTTTAATCATTCTTGTGGCTCTTCCTTGGACTGTCTCCAATCTAGATGAAGACAATAGTCCCTGCTGACTTTCAAAGCTGTGACACGCCAGCAAGCCTCACTCTGGGAGGATGTGACCCTGTCCTTGACAAGGAGCTGCTGCAATAGAGTAGTTACCTGTTGTACATGTCAGCCATCATCTCCACCTCCAGCTCAGCTGCCAGCTGCTGGGCCCTGAGCGGATCCATGGTGCCTCAAGTGAGCAATGAGTCTCCAGTGTTTGGGGTGGGAGGCAGCAACTTGCTCCTGGAAACACAGAGAGCCTGTTAGAGCTGCCAATCCCACCCCGCAGTGCAGTCCCTCACACGCCCCCCCCCCCCCCAAGGGGAGCAACACCATTCCCAGGGCAGACCCCACCCACCCACCCACATCCCTCATGGCAGCCCCTGGCCCCCCACCACCATCCAATGCACTCCCCCCAAACCGGCAACACCATGCCCCAGGGCAAGTGCCCCACCACCCAATGCAGCCCCCAGCCTCCCTCAGGGCAGCCCCTGCTCCCCCCACACCTTAAAGGCGGCAGCACCACCCTCCAATGCAGCTCCCAGTGCGGCCACCCCTACACACTCCCAGTGGACGCCACCGCCCAGTCGGCCAACCGCCCCCAGCCACTGCACTGGGGGGGCTGCCACCCCACACCTCGGAGCTGACCCTCCAGGGCCCGTGTGGGGACCCCTCACCCTCCGCGCTCCTCGGGAGATCACAGAGCCCCGGTGTCAGAGGTCAGGCCCAAGCCAGCCCCTTTCTCCCGGATGTAACGTGACTTTACGTTGGCCGGCCGCCAACCGGAAACACACGGGGAACAGGCGCTTCCCTCATGATGGGCCCCTCTCTCCTTCAATGTACCATAGAGTCGGGTTTGGGGCGGGAGAGAGGACCGTTTCCGGTATGTGGGGGACTCACCTACCACCGACTTACTCGCAAGACAGCGGGATGAACTAGGTAGGCGACTAGAGCGGCCACTTCCAAACCATAGAGATATGCCGGGCTAGAGCGGAGAGGAACTGACTCCAGAAGAAAGCGGGAAACCCAGTTAGAGCATAGAGCTGGTGAAGGACCTAGGCTAGAACATACTGGATGGGAAACGGAATGATAGGCGCCGCCATGTTACCATGGAGAGTTAGCATTGCTAGACAAGCTAGGAGGTCTAATGGCCCTCGAATTAGCTGGTGGGGGTCAGTGTCCCATGGAAGGCGGCCGGGGGGCTAAGGGCTCTGACAGCCCCAGAGGATACAGGGGAGGGAGAGAGTCCCCTGGGCAGTTCCGCTCAGGCTGGGATCATGCGGGCTTCAGGGATGCTTGTCTTATAAAACACCTACAGTTGAATGGAGTGAGGCACTACCAGCAATGGGGCTGCAGTATGATTAGGACAGAGTAGAGAATTTTGAACAGAGTGGAATATCATAGAATGAACCAATGAAGATTTAACTTCAACTTCTATTATCACTAGTGGTTCGACCCAATCTTTGTGCTATGTTTCCTGGAAGGAAAGTAGGAATTCATCTCTTGCTAATCCCAGTCACAACACCTACAGTTCTATCCTCGTTGAATAGAATTTTGTGTTTTGAAAGAAGTCACCTTCTGTCTGATCATGAGCATATCATGAAGGACTGGAAGCAACAGACATACAAGACATCAAAGAGTGCAAAATTACAGCAAGAATCCAAGAAGGGTGTAGATGTAGTGCTTCATAGGAGGCTTGAGTAGCCAACTTTAATTTTTGTGATGATTTTAAAACATGAGTTAAATCTAATAAAATAGTCATGAAACATTTTTCAGTTTTTACTATTGTGCCATACAGACCACCTTTGCCCTCATGGTCTGAGCCCTCATCGGCCCTCTCCCCACTCCCCAAAATATTCCAACACCCGTCCTAATTTCAATTCAAGGGGAAAACACTGGTCCCCTGTACCTGGAGCAGAAACAGGACAGGAACAGAACTGCCAAAGCCCAGACACAGCCTGTACTATATGCTGGGCACTACCAGCTGCTCTCTTCCTTTGACTCCAGGCAGCACCTCGCTCCATGAGCCCTTGGGAGAAGCAGCGGCACTGCAGCGTTGGACCTGGAACCAACCCCACAACTAGTGGGGCTTGAGCGGACCTTGCCCGATCGCCCCCCGCCCCAAACACATCTCAAGAATGTGCCCTACCCTGGCCTCCAGTCTTACCTCCTGCCCGCTGCTTACGAACGCCCTGGGCTCAGCGTCCCTGTGGCGGTGCCTGTCTCTGCTTCTGCTGATTTTTCTGAACCAGTGACAGACTGAGCCTCCTGCTAAACAGAACCAGGCAGCTCGTCCTAGGCAGTGTGTACACCGGGTTTGTCACACCCCACCACCATATTACACATGGGGAAATTGACGCACAGAATGAGTCAGGGACTTGCCCATGATCAGAATCAGGACAGAATCCAGCTCTCCTGACTCCCAGTTCTTGGCTCTGCCTGCTAGAGCACGTAGCTTTTGCCTTTAGAAGGGAGGCAGCAGCACAATTGAGCTTGAGATGCCAGGGGAGGCAGGGAATGGCTGCAGGGGATCCATCCAGGTCCTGGATTAGGTGGGACCTACTCCATCTTTCCCTTCTGCCCCGTGGATATGCCCACATGACTGCCAAGCAACCTAGCATCTGGCCAGTTGTACTACGTAGCAGGGCCTGCATGCTTCACAGAGACATTCATAGGAGGGTAGGGGAGAAAGTCTCCTTCCTGATTGGCTGCCTGGGCAGTGGAGAGCAATTGCCAAATTCCTGATGCTCCAGCAGCCAAGCGCCTGCATCTCACGGGCTCAGGAGGGGGACCCTGCCCAGTGTTTGGACACCCCTAGCAGTGCAGAGAGGAGGAGATGCCCTGTGGGCCCCCTTGCACTCCCCATGGCTCAGTTAGCTCCAGCCCCGGGATGCCAAGCTGGATGGCTGCTGCCCCAAGGAGAAGGGGCAGTACTGTGAGGTGAAGAAGAGGGGATCCAGGTGGGATCCTCTGTGGCTGTTTGTCCTTTTGCTTCACTCCCCATTTGCTACTTCTCAGCATGAGGGTCCCCTGCCAGGGTTAGTGGCTTCACTTCCTACCTGGCAAGGTCCCCGCCTTAGCGCCTCAGGCTCATCCCAGGAGGTCTCACACATGTGACCCTGAGAGAGTGGGTCCCCCTCCCCTTCCCCCGGAGGACCAGGGGAGCTGGCAGAGTGGTGGAGTATGAATGAAAGTGGCACCTGTTCCTCTCCTGGTAAAAATAGGCTGCGCTGTCCCAGGACGGGGGGCTGTGCCAAGGGTGGTGACACAAAGAGCAGGACAGACGGGGACTGAGCCCAGAACCAGCCCGCCACGTGGAGCAGCCAACAAGTGGGTGCAGCCCTGAGCAGCATCCCTACTCCAGGGAGGGCCCGGAGTGGGGAAGGCGGGGGGTAAGTGAGGCATTGAATGAACCCCCTCGGGTAGATGGAGCTGGGTCGGGCTGGAAACACCACCTACCCTGGCTTACGGGACTCAGGGTGCAGAGAGGGTCCACTGCCCATTGCTTCTGGCTCGGGATCCCCCAGAATCACCCCAACCCCCTTTCCTCTCTCAGGCGCTGGGAGAGACCATCTGAATGAAAGGCAGCTCATACCAGGGGCTGCAGGCTGGGATTGAGGGGCACTGGCAGAGCTAGCAGAGCCTGGGGCTGGGCTAACAGGGGGCGTCTGGGTGGGATTCAATGTCACTGGCAGAACTGGGGGAGCCCAGGGCGGAGTAGCAGAGGGCAATGGGGCTGGTTAGAGGGGCTTATGCAGAGCTGAGGTGGAAGCCTGGGGCTAGGCTAGCAGAGGGTGGTGGGGTGGGATTGAGGGGTATTGACAGAGCTGGAGGGAGCTCAGGGCTGAGCTAGCAGGAAGAGGTGGGGTGGGAGTGAGGG